>VUQH01044321.1:0-10202 GCA_015106775.1 Etroplus canarensis | reverse complement strand
ACATACATCATAATGATGGAAGGACGCTTGACCTCCAACATTTGGCCAGTGGATCAGAGACGCTATGAGCCATATTCACTTAGAAAAGATTAAGTTTACCATCAGAGGGTCTGTTGAAAAATTTTATGCTTCCTGGCAACCATTTATAAATTTTGTTCACAATTTGTCTGCCAATGATATTGATTCATGATTGTGTTATGTTGAACGTGTATTACCCAGTGACCCATTGGTCTTTGAGTATAGTGTTGTCTATACTCACAATATACAGTATTAAATTGTTTTCTCTTCGAGAAAACATATATGAATAAGTCAGACAATAATTAACAATAACGCTTGTAAGGTCTGGTATCTTGGGGAGGGACGGGGTGACAACATTGTATGTTTGTGTGTTTATCTGTCTGAAAAATAATAAAAAATACTTGGATATATATCTGTCTTTACAAGATTATCTCTTAAATTACTAGGACACTTTTAAGTGAATAAAAGAGGATTAACAAACTCTTTACCAGCAGCTGGGTCACTAAACGAGATGTGCCAGTATTTTCTAATCTTCTTTTTAAGGAACTGGGAAACAGGTGAAAAAGCAGAGGTTAAAACAATTAAATGCTGCTTCTGAGTAGAGTGATTGATTACTCAGAGGTTGTTTCTCACAGTTTGTCTGACCTTAGACTGTTATTCAGAATTCTTCGATCCTAATATTTTTCTTTTTTTTACTGCTGTGTAACATTAAATGTATGCAATCGGGAATACTAAAATTCTCATTAAAATTATTAGACATTAACATTATTAGACATTATTAGACTTAAAGACAGACAGATTAAACTTGTCAAGGTTTGTGTCTTTATATTGGCTTATTTGAATAATTAATTAGACATTAGGTTATAATCTCATAGTACTCATTAATTAAGGTCTGATGGCTATACTTACTTCTTTAAATAAGTAATTGCTTATTAGTTAATAATGGAGTTTTTAAATTAAATGTATCTGTGATGTAAAGCCCTGTACTGTATGTTTGTTTCTTAATTGCACATTTAGTCTAATGCATACTTTCTCTATAAATTCTTAGTTAAAGTCCCTGCTTCACACAAGTGTAGACAGGTTTGTCAGTGTATTTGATCCAAGCCATCACCACAGCTTGCCCATCTTTCGAATGGCTTTAACCTTTGACGATGAAAAGATGGAAACGTACCCCACCTTACAAGACCTCGAAGCTGCTGTCCTTGAGATTCTTAATGCCATAACAAATACGTTACAGGTGAGGTTACCACTTTATGGCACATTTATTATGTAAAAATATATTTCCAGCTTGTAATGATATCTATCACATTGATCTACAGAAAGTACAGACTGTCCAGTCATGGCTGGCACACACTACACTTTCATTTGTGGATGCCAGGGTTCCTGTTGAGATCTATGGTTGGGCTCATGCCACTGTGACGTGTACTCTGCTCAGAAATTTAGAGGAACCTGAAAAATATTTCCAGAAATACGGTGATGTGCTATATTCTAGTCATTCTTTATGATAGCTCCAATAATGAATTCATGAATTGATTAATAATTCAGTTCATTGCTGACTTTTGTTATTTATTTTGTAGTTGACAGCTATGCCTGGCTGGTTAATGGAACTGCACAGACTCGTGTAGAGAAGTTTATGGAAGGAGAACACTCTTTTGATGAGTATACTAAGGTAACAAATTGTGAAACTGAACTCAAACTACATATGTGTAGCCGACTTCTTGGCTTGTCTTGTTTTACTTTGAGTTTTGGTGACCGTCATTGTGTAATCTCACTGCTTATTAAAGCAAGTGGAGGAGTTTCATGCTGTGTCAAAAGAGATTATGAGCCTTCCATCAAAAGCCTACTTCACAATGGTCCATCTGGACTGTGAAGAGCTGAAGCAAGGGCTTGCCAACAAAGCCAAAGCCTATGCTGAAATACTTGTGAACAAACTAGTCTCCAGACACCGTGAGCAAAATCTACAGTAAGTCAGTTCTTATAATAATAATGATAATAATAATAATAATAATAATAAACAAATCTGTCCTGTGTTTAAAATGTTCACATTTTAATGTTTAAGTGTTTTTGTGTGCCTGTAAAAGGATTTGCTCTGAATTTGAGAACATCAGAACAAAAGCTCTGAAAGTTCCTGAGAGTACAGAGGAGATTGCTCAGATGGTTGACTTTATAGATGTAGCCAAGAGTAAGGATATTATGGCTCTTAATGAAAAAATAAAGGTAAATAACCAATTGATTGTTTCTAGCTTTTCAAAATTTTGAAAAATATTTAAAAAAAAAAAAATAATTTTCAGGTATCTTATATCAGTTCTGACCTCATTCGGTGTATTGCTCTGACAGGAAGCACACTGCAAACTTATGTACCTGATGGAAGTCCACATCATTGAACCAGAGGATATGGAGCTTAATTCGACTGTTTTTCTTTGGCCACAAAATATCCTTCATACTTTTGAACTTAGTGATGAGGTAATGCACTTATGTCTGCTTAACTGAGTATAACATGGCTGTTTTTTTTACTAATTAAATTATTCTGACAGCTGTGTTGTTTTCCAGATAATGCAGAGGGCCAAGCAGAAATTAGAGGTTGAGCTGATTGCTAAAAGAAAGAGATTACTGGTACAGCTGGAAAAGTTGGGACGCAGGATCAAGGATTTCCCACTTCGCACTGAGCTGGACATGATGCAGCATGTGTGTGTGTGTGTGTGTGTGTGTGGTGGTGGTGGTCCAGGGCGGGGGGGGGGCTCATATTAACATATGCCTTTAAAATCAGAAAATTTGCATCACTACAGTACTAATCAAACTGCTATAATACCTGGTATTTTATTCTTTCTGGGACAGTATGTTGCAGATGTCCGAACAGTTCGGAAGTTTCTCCAGGAGGCTGAGGAGGCTATTGTCCTCATTAACAAAGAAGAGGCCTTCTACAAGTGGGAACTGTCATGTTACCCAGAAGTTGAGGTCATCAGAGAGAATACTGAACCATATCAGAAGCTGTTTGAATTTGTCCTGAAATGGCAACTCACAGAGAGCAGGTAAGATTTTCTTTCTTTCTTTCGTCCGTCCGTCCGTCCGTCCATCCGTCCGATACCCTTTTTTCTTCTCTTTGTGACTAGATGGATGGATGGTTCCTTCCAGGACCTTGATGGTGAGAGCATGCAGATAAAGTTGGATGAATTTGAAAGGGAGGTCTTCAAGATGCTCAAGGTTTTCCAACAGAAAAATATTAAAGCTGCGCAACAGATGGAGAAGACCTCTGAGAAGAAGAAACAACAACCTTCTGAGGATGACTTAAGGACAGAGGAAAGCCCAGCAATAACTTTGTGTTCCACTGTAATGGACCAGATCAAAAAGTTAAAGGTATTTCATGCAACTATTACTTAAAATGGAAACATGATTGATGTCTTGTCTTGTACAGTGTTGTTACTTTGTGCTAAGCCATTGTATGGAATGTGTTTGTGTCAACAGGACCATATGCCCCTAGTGTACATCTTGTGTAACCCTGGCCTCAGAGCTCGCCACTGGGCCCAGATGTCACAGGCTGTGGGGTATGACCTGATGCCTGATTTTGGTACCACACTACGGAAAGTCCTCAAACAAAACCTGGCTCCTTACCTGGAGCAGTTTGAATCCATCAGTGCTGCTGCTAGTAAAGTAAGAATGTTTTGAAAATTTGGGTTTGTTTCTACATGTTGGACCTAAGTCTCTGTGTTAAATGATATATGCCTACACTATCTCTCTCTATAGGAGTTTTCCCTGGAAAAGGCTATGCAAGCCATGGTACATGTTTGGGATAGTGTTAACTTTCACTGCCAACCTTACAGGGAGACTGGAGTGTCTGTCTTGACTGCCTTAGATGATATTCAGACAATGTTAGATGACCAGATTGTGAAGACTCAGACTATGAGGGGCTCACCTTTCATTAAGCCCTTTGAAAAAGAAATTAAGGTTGGTATCAAGTTTAAGAATTGCATAATGAAAAAATGAAAACAATGCTGAAGTTTCATGAGAGTTTTGCCAGTAGGGAGTACTTTTCAGTTCTGCCTGTACTCTTTTCTGCGGCGTTTTAACTGTTTGTTCTATGATTTTAGCTATGGGAGGAGCGTCTGCTTTCCATCCAGGAGACCATAGACGAGTGGCTGAAAGTACAGGTCCAATGGCTTTACCTGGAGCCCATCTTTTCATCTCAGGACATCATGCAGCAGATTCCAGAGGAGGGGCAACTTTTTCAAACGGTTGACAAGAACTGGAAAGAGGTCATGAGACACTGTGTTAAGGACCCTAGGGTAAGAAAAAATGTGTTGATTTACAAAAAGAAAATATAAAACTATTGCTCTGATTGATCCATTGAATGATTTGTAATCATAGATTCTGCCAGCAACCTCATTGCCTGGTTTGCTAAAGAAACTGCAAGATTCCAACACCCTCCTTGATAGCATTATGAAAGGCTTGAATACCTATCTGGAGAAGAAACGTCTCTTTTTTCCTCGGTAAAACAAAAAAAAAAATTTAGCTGTTTTTTTTGGTCCAGCTCTTTATTATCATCACAGATTTTGATATTTTGTACTAACCCTGCTGCCAGGTTCTTCTTCTTGTCCAATGATGAAATGCTGGAGATTCTGTCTGAGACCAAGGACCCACTGCTAGTACAGCCGCATCTTAAGAAGTGTTTTGAGGGTATTTCTAAACTGGATTTTCTAGCCAATTTGGATATCCAGGCAAGGCAGTCGCACCTGTTTATATTATTACATTGCAGTGTGTTTGATTAATCTTATGATTAAAGTGTACAGTGTTCTTGTACAGGCCATGTATAGCAGTGAAGGGGAGCGTGTTGAGCTCATCCAGCACATCTCCACATCTAAAGCCAAAGGTGCTGTGGAGAAGTGGCTGGTTCAGGTGGAAGACGTGATGCTTCGCAGTGTTAGAGATGTAATAGCCCGGTCCAGGGTGGTGAGATCACTATTCTTCATACCTAATTTAACACACAGCACTATTGTTTGTTAATTACAATCTTATCATGAGTCTGTGGCTGACAAGTGAATGTGTATGGGTGTCTGTGGCAGGCCTATGCTGAGACAGCACGGAACCAGTGGGTCAAGGAATGGCCTGGGCAGGTGGTGCTTTGCACCTCACAGATCGTCTGGACATCAGAAGTTCATGAGGCCATCAGAGCACAGCCTGATGTGGGTGTTTGCATATTTTTCCTTGAAAATTTAACTTTTTTGTGCTTTTTAAAAGTTAAGACTGAAATGAATGAAAATGCTGTTTTGTGGTTGCGATTTAATGAATTTTAATGAACATGACATCATAAAAGCACCACTGTGGGAAGAAACTAAAATAGAGGCTGTCTTGTTCTCTGTAGGGTTTAAAGAACTACTATCAGAAACTTCAGAATCAGCTGAATGATATTGTAGACCTGGTGCGAGGAAAACTCACCAAGCAAACGCGGATAACTTTGGGAGCACTTGTCACAATTGATGTCCATGCCAGGGATATAGTCATGGAGCTTATTGAGAAAGGTACTGCAAGGCACAAAAATGAGTTTGTTATTAGGCATTATTATATTGCATTCTTTTGCACAGCAACCAGAAATATTACCCAGATTCAGATGTTTTCTCCTTTTTTTAATAGGTGTATCACATGAAACTGACTTTCAGTGGCTAGCCCAGCTTCGTTACTACTGGAGCGCTGATAATGTTCGTGTTCACATAATCAACTGTGATGTCAAGTATGCCTATGAGTACCTGGGGAACTCGCCACGTCTGGTCATCACTCCTCTGACTGATAGATGCTACCGTACCCTGGTAAAAGAAATACAATTAAAAATAGTAATTATAATTGAATATGTTTTAGAACTTGAATGTAAATACTTGTCACTTTCTTTTGTTGGAACAGTGCTAAGTGACAAAATATTGTAACATTAAATTCCAAAACCCTCTTATTTTAGATTGGAGCTTTCTACCTGAATTTGGGCGGTGCACCTGAGGGTCCAGCTGGAACAGGAAAGACAGAAACCACTAAGGATCTGGCAAAAGCCCTTGCTGTACAGTGTGTCGTCTTTAACTGTTCAGATGGACTGGATTATCTCGCTATGGGAAAAGTAACATGAATCTACATGAAAACTGAAATTGATATTTTTAATTCTAATGCTTTTCAATGCATTCAGAATAAGGTTTGTTAACATGTATAACATCTTTTAGTTTTTTAAAGGTCTGGCTTCATCTGGTGCATGGGCCTGCTTTGATGAATTCAACCGTATTGAACAGGAGGTGCTGTCTGTAGTGGCCCAGCAGGTTCTCTGTATCCAAAGGGCTATCGAGCAAAAACTGGAGTACTTCGACTTTGAAGGGACCATGCTCAAACTCAATCCCAACTGCTTTGTGTCTATAACAATGAACCCTGGCTATGCAGGCCGGTCAGAACTCCCAGACAACCTCAAGGTTTTTTACCAGTAAAATGTTTTATCAGACACAGCATTGTCATTACATTGTCAATTATGTATTAATAATAATATAATACATCAGAGCATTATCAGTCATTTTTTTGTGTTTTAAATTGTATACTTTGGTGCACCACAAATTTTTTCAATATAATCTAATGTATTATGAAAATTTATATTCCTGTTCACGGGAAATACTTTTTAAAATTATTTTTCTCTGTGCAGGTGTTGTTCCGAACAGTGGCCATGATGGTTCCTAACTATGCGCTTATAGCAGAGATATCTTTATATTCATATGGATTCCGTAATGCCAAACCTCTCTCAGTGAAGATTGTGATGACTTACAGACTTTGTTCAGAACAGCTCTCCTCACAGTTCCATTATGATTATGGTATGAGGGCTGTCAAAGCAGTCCTTGTGGCTGCAGGAAACCTCAAACTCAAGTATCCTGAGGAGAATGAGGACATTCTGGTATTTGTGCGGATTTATTTGGGCAGATATTTGCTAAACATCAATCTATACTCTGGGTCCATGATTGTGAACTTTATTGCCATGTGATTTTTGATCCTTTCTTATTTGTGTTGTAACATTCAGCTCCTGAGATCCATAAAGGATGTTAATGAGCCCAAGTTTCTCTCCCACGATATTCCACTGTTCAATGGAATCACCGGTGATTTGTTCCCAGGCGTTTCTCTTCCTGAAGCTGACTATCAGGTCAAAATTGTTGATTTGATTACTTATGCTTTTACTCCAAATGCAACAAAACCTTTTTTGCATGCGTTAAATGATCATTTATTTTATAATCTTTGTTTTTCCTTTGGCAGTTGTTTCTAAAGGCTGCTGAAGAGTGCTGTAAAAATCACAATCTACAGCCAACAGAGGTCTTTATACAAAAGATGATCCAGACTTATGAGATGATGATAGTTAGGCATGGGTGTGTTTCATGTTTTAGTCTCCAAGTTTTTATACTGTAATGTTATATCCTGTTTGCAGTGTGTTCAGTTAAACAGCTTTTTCACATGCATGAGACACAGCTTGAAGTGAGTTATGTAAAAAATATATTGCGTTATGATACTCTTTTTAAGATTTATGCTGGTGGGAGAGCCCTTTGCAGGGAAGACCAAAGTGCTGCATGTTTTAGCTGACACTCTGACTCTTATGAATAAAAGAGGGTATGGTCAGGAGGAGAAAGTCATATTCAGGACATTGAACCCAAAGTCCATTACTATGGGACAGCTCTTTGGACAGTTCGACCTTGTTTCCCATGAGGTAAATAAAAGATCAGTTTATTTACAGTATTTACTCAGACCTGGGACAAAAGATGGCCCATCCATCCTCTTCCCTTTTTCATCATTATTAGTGGACAGATGGAATTGTGGCTAACACATTTCGTGAGTTTGCATCGGCTGGCACACCAGACCGTAAATGGGTGGTGTTCGATGGTCCAATAGATACACTATGGATTGAGAGCATGAACACAGTGCTGGATGACAACAAAAAGGTAACAATGGCAAATGCTTTATATATATTTTTTTCTTTTTTTCACACATTTTTTAATCGTTACTCTTCCTCAACAGTTGTGCCTGATGAGTGGTGAGATCATTCAGATGTCCAGTCAGATGAGTTTGATTTTTGAAGCAATGGATCTATCACAGGCTTCGGTGAGTTAGATGTTTGCAATTAAAGAAATTATTTATTTGATAATCCTATTTCAAATTGTAACAGTTGCTAGTTAATTTGCTAAATGATCACATTTGTTTAACTAATGAAGCTTTCATTTTTAAAGGTGCCTGGTAAGACTGTTACTGTACTTTGACAGTAGCTTGATTAGCAGGATCCATGTTTTTGGTTATTTTCTCACTGCAGCCCGCCACAGTCAGTCGATGTGGTATGATCTACATGGAACCATCTCAGTTAGGCTGGAAACCCTTGGTGAACTCCTGGATGAACACTCTTCCTGATGCTCTTCAGACTCCAGACAACCGTTCCTTATTACTGGAGCTTTTCCACTGGCTCCTGCCGCCTGCTCTCACAATGCTTCAGAAACATTGCAGTGTAAGTGGCACCAGAATAAAGAAAGAATGAACACCTTTATAACATTTAGTTTTCACAGTATATCAAAAATATGAATGCTTTGTCATATTTGATTTTGGGTTTTCTCTACAGGAAGTTGTTTCCGCTGGCAACAGTAACACTGTAGTGTCTTTGTGTCGACTGGTTGAGATGCTTCTCACTAAACCTGTGAAGATGGGTCCAAGTGATAAAAATATTCGCAGATGGATCATGGTAAAGGGACTAAACTTATTGGAATTTTAAATAATATTTGGACTTATTTATTCAAAATATTTATTTGAACTTGCACCTTACAAACATTAGTTTTAGTGTTTGCATTTTCCAGTATAGTGAAAGGACTCCTCCTTTTTCTTTTTGCTTGTAGGCAGCTTTTGCATTCTCCCTCGTGTGGTCTGTGGGTGGCAGCTGTGATGCAGATAGTAGAGAGAAGTTTAGCGACTTCTTTAGGTCGATTATTTTAGGACAAACAAAAGGACATCCAGTCCCTGAAACAGTGGGAAAATGGGAGTGTCCAATGGAGGAGAAGGGGCTGGTGTATGACTATTTCTATGAGGTATTGTATAATCATGCCACTCATCATAACACTTGTCAAATTAGAAAATCCATTTTTGGTTGGGCTGGGGTTGGGGGCCTGGGTTGGCTGCATTCCAGGGTCATGATGTGGCTTGGAAGGGTATCCTATCTCCCGCACATTAGGGGTAGGTGCACATGTATGGGTGTGTGTCCCTGTGTATTTACCTTTTTTTGTTTGTTTGTTTTTGTTTTAAAAAAAAAAAGAATATCAATTTGTAATCTCTCATTTACAGTTTGAAGGAAAAGGCAAGTGGGTTCACTGGAACAAAGCCATTAAAAATATCAACCTGGGGGACAAAAGCACCAAAGTGCAAGAGATTATTGTTCCCACCGTTGACACAGTTCGCTACACCTTCTTGATGGATCTTTGCATCAGCTACGGAGTGTCAGTATTTCCACAGGGCAGAGTACCATTGTTCATTACTGTGTTCTTTTTGTTCCTTTTTGTAGTCTTAGTAGCTATTTAACAATATTAACCTGCATGTATTTACATTTAATTAGACATAACACTTTTTAAAATTGTTGGTATGTTTTGTTTTGCTGCAAAGTCCTTCCTTGTTTGTGGGTCCTACTGGCACTGGAAAGTCAGTGTATGTGAAGGAAAAACTGATGAATAATCTGGACAAAGATTGCTATCTACCCTTCTTCATCAACTTTTCAGCCCGCACAAGTGCAAACCAAACTCAGGTCAGTCATCCTTGTAGATAGACTACTTTATTTTCTTCTTTCGGCTGCTCCCATTAGGGGTCACCACAGCGATCATCTGCCTCCATCTCACCCTATCCCTTGCATCCTCTTCCCTCACACCAACCCTCCGCCCGTCCTCCTTCACTACATCCATGAAGCTTCTCTGTGGTCTTCCTCTTCTCCTCCTGCCTGGCAGCTCCATCCTCAACATCCTTTGTCCAATATATCCACTATCCCTCCTCTGCACATGTCCAAACCATCTCAGCCTTGCCTCTCTGACTTTGTCTCCAAACTTCTAAACATGAGCTGTCCCGCTGATGTACTCATTTCTAATCCTGTCCATCCTGGTCACTCCCAGGGAAAATCTCAACATCTTCAATTCTGTCACCTCCAGTTCTCCCTCCTGTCTTTTTGTCAG
>VUQH01044320.1:8565-27378 GCA_015106775.1 Etroplus canarensis | reverse complement strand
AGTCAGAGAGGCAAGGCTGAGATGGTTTGGACATGTTCAGAGGAGGGAAAGTGGATATATTGGACAAAGGATGTTGAAGATGGAGCTGCCAGGTTGGAGGAAAAGAGGAAGACCACAGAGAAGATTGATGGATGTAGTGAAGGAGGACATGCAGAGGGTTGGTGTGAGGGAAGAGGATGCAAGGGATAGGGTGAGATGGAGGCAGATGATCCGCTGTGGCGACCCCTAATGGGAACAGCCGAAAGAAGAAGAAGATTAAAAAATGTTTACTATTAATTTTAAAACTGTTAGAAAGCACATCTTTCTCAATTTGAAGTCCATTGTGGGATTTTTGTAATACTTAGCCAGCATGGACACCACAACACTCAGAGATACCCCGTGCCATCTGGTTTGAGCTTAATGTGGCCATCTGTTTTTCAACAGGGCAGAGAGCCAAAACACACCTCCAGGCTCTGTTTGACCGAGGAGAAGCAGTGATGGAGAGAAGGAAAACCAGCCAACAAGTGCTCAGCATATGTGGGAACTCTTTCGAGCTTGTTTGAAAAGCTTCAGATCATGACTCCATGAAGCTGGTTGAGCGAATCATTGGAAAACTGTTATCATCATATCTAATGTACTGCAACAAGTATATATGTTGAAAGAGCAGTCCTGGCTTACACAGCACCTTGTAACCAAAGTCTGCAGAAGTGAGGCTAGACATTTAGGCAACACACTAACTGTACTTCTTCTTTTTCTTTCAGCTGCTCCTGTTAGGGATCTCCACAGCGGATCATCTACCTCCATCTCATCTTATCCCTTGCATCCTCTTCCCTCACACCAAGCCTCTGTATGTCCTCCTTCACTAAATCCATCAATCTTCTCTGTGGTCTTCCTCTTCTCCTCCTGCCTGGCAGCTCCAATCGTCAACATCCTTTATCCACTATCCCTCCTCTGAACATGTCCAAACCATCTCAGCCTGATCTGTCCCTCTGATGTACTAATTTCTAATTCTGTCCATCCTGGTCCATCCCAGTTGCTTTGGATAGTTGATCCCAGGTGTCCACCTTCACTGCCTCCACTCCTTGCATTTTCATCATTCCATCTGCCTCCCTCTCATTTATGCACAGTTGTCTTCTCTCCAGTGCATACCTCCACCTCTCCAAACTCTGCCTCTTCCACCTCCTCCTTAATATTGTCATCAGCCAAAAATACAGTTGACAAAAAATGGTGAAAAGTTAGGTGACTTTGCACAAAACCAGGTAAGATTTTATTCATGCCAATTATACTTCTATGATACATGAGGAAAATTATACAACACTGCAACTTCATTGACAGCTCATTTTAGAGCGCTGAACATTATGAGTGTGCTAATTTACCTTATGGTAAAATTAGCCAAGAAAAATCAAAAGTACCTTCATCTACATCTTTACTAAGAGAAGTTAATATGACTCCTCCTGCACTTCTGAAACTGTTGTGCAACAACACAGATAGCTCGTATGTTTCCTGGTTTGCCTGTTGGATGCTCTTTGAGGTCAGGAGAGGAACAGCTGCTGTTTTTGCCAGATCTCTCCCAAAGAGTTAGACTGGGGATTCTTTGAGGGCCTCATCTCTCTCATAGTAAGAGACTACGAGAGAGAGATAAATACATAAATAACTGCTCCACTATGTACTATAACAATATAAAAGACATAGACAGATGTGCACAGGTACTGTACATCGGAATTTTTGTGCAGTTAAGAAAAGAAGCTTAAGAAAAGAAAAGGAGTTTAATTAGCAGCCCAATTAGAAGGAAATACATGTGTAATACAAGTTTATACATGTCTTTTAGCACAGTGATGGAGGGCACTAAGTAGAGATATCTGTATAACAGAGAGTAACAGGGTAGGGGGGATAAAGATAATGAGTGTTAATGAACCCAGGCTGTGGATGTTGTGCTAAATACCAGTATTATATGTTTGAGGGTGTGGTTACTTCTCGCCTCCTTAATGTCCTGCGCAAGCAGTCTGAGCATTGCTGGGAAAAAGTTGTTGAGGAATCATGAATTAGGGTTTCCCTGTCATGTGTAAAATATAATTTTACATAGCACACTTGGCATTAGAGGAAGTGATAAATGGGCTGGTATTTATACAGCACATTTCTAGTCTAACCAAACACTCAAAGCACTTTTTACTACAAGCCTCTTTCACACAGTGCTTTATTCAGTGCCTTTAAGTACATTTAACTATCACACATTCACACTCTGATGGATGCCTCGGGAGTAATCTGGAGTTCAGTGTTTTGTCCAAGGATGCTTTTACATGTGGACTGGAGCAGCTGGAGTTCAAGCCCCACCTTCTGAGCCATGGCTGCCCCCAAAGCTTACAGAACCTAGGATTCCTAGGGCATCCAGCCCCAACTTTCCTCGTCTTCCAAGTTCAAACCAGATCTGGCGTGCTCAGGGTGGTGTGACCATAAGTAAGGAAAGACAACAATAAGTAGAAACAGAAGTGAAGCTTTGCCATGGCACATATGGGGGAGCGCCATCTTGGTTAAAAAAAATGTATGCTGGTCAGACGTGTTGACAAGGTAGGTATCAAGGCAGTGATGAAAACGTACCTTCGGGTGCTCCCTTGTTTTCTCCCCAAGGGGTCGCCACAGCAGACGTGCTGCATTGGTAATTTGGCAGAGGTTTTACACCAGATGCCCTTCCTGACGCAACCCTCCATGGTGAGAGGGGTTTGTGTCCCTACCTGGAATTGAACCAGGGATCTTACGCTTATAAGGCAAATGTGTAAACCAGTACACTAGTGAAAAAGACTTAAACTAAGACAACACTGACTTTGGCGTCTAAAAATAATGTATTTACCCAATGAGGGGGAGGTTACTCTCCCAGGCTCTCTAACAGCAACACCCTGCTTTGGCTCTGTTCTGTGTTCACAATTGTACTGGTGGAATTGTCCATTTCCCTTGTACAATTTACATTTTGAATTTATAGTTGTGTTAGTATAATACCTTAATGTGAAAATGAATGGAATAAAATGCATTATACAGCTACATTACATGCATTACTATTTATCTTTATTGTTGTATGGGTAATTCTTCAACTATGCTTCATTTTTGCCCATTTAACACAACTGCAGAAAAATTCATTTATGTTTTATTTTCCATCTTGTGGAGAAACATTCCCTGATCATGGCTGTGAGTAAATTATTTACATAATATAATAGTTTTTCAACATAATATACAATATTTTCAGTGATAAAATGGAGCTGAAAAGAATCTCTAACACTTCCATTATCGTTTCCTATCTCAATATGTCTTTTCCATCATTATAAGTAAAATGATGGAAGTGACTTCTGTGGAAATGCCATGTTGATGCATTTTTGAAAAAAGTCTCATGATAAAGTAGCCTGCTAATGTTCTTTTTACAGTTGGTGTTGAATATGTACAAATTTTTTTCATGCTTGTACATACAAAATAAATATGAGTGCATTGGAAATTATTGAGGTCTGGGTTCTGGCTGGGCCATTCCAAAATTTTCATTTTCTTCTGGTGAAGCCAGTCTTTTGTTAATTTGGATGTATGCTTGAGGTCATTGTCTTGCTGAAAGGTGAAATTCTTCTTCAGCTTCAGCTTTCGAGCAAAATTGAATGGTGTTTGGAACTGTTTATAAGTCCTGCCATCTTTTTTGTTTGGTCATTTGTTCTTTCATTTATTCATTTATTTTAGCCAAGCCTGGATATTTCTTTGCAAGAAATCTTGTGACCCTACCCCATAGACCAGACATCTGGTGAATACTGAAGATTGCTGTCACCTGTTCTACACAACCAGTACCTGTCAGATATTCCTGCAGCTCCTTCAGTGATGCTGTAGTCCTCTTGGCAGCCTCCCTGACCAGTTTTCATCTCATCTTTTTATCAGTTCTGGAGGGACGTTTAGTTCTCAGTATTGTCACTGTGGTTCCATATTGTCTCGACTTCTTGATGACTGTCTTCACTGTGTTTCACAGTATATGTAATGCTGTGGAACTTCTGTACCCTCCTCCTGACTGATACCTTTGAACAATAAGATCTCTGACGCTTTGTCAGCTCTCTGTGAACCATGGCTTTGGCTCTAAGATAAAACTGAGTGACTGTCAGGAAAATCCTACGAGGGCAGCTGAACTTTAACAGATGGCAGGTGTGTACCCAAAATACAAAAGGTGCTTCAAAGAATGTGACCAGCTTATTGTACATTTTTTTAGTTCTTATATTTTCCCCCAAACAGATTCGTTTCTTCTTCAGTTGAGTTGTACAGGTTAAAGGTCACATTAAAAGTGGAAAAAAGCTTTAAAATTATTTATCCTGGTCTAATTTTTTACATCAGAAAAACCTGGTATTTTATCAGGGGTGTGTTCACTTTCTATGACCGCTGTATTTGGTGTTTGGGTCCCGTGGACCCTAGGGTAATAAAAGTGTGGAAATTGTAGGTACTGTGTACCTTCACTCTGTGTGTGGCATTTTTTTACCCTTCAAGCAGTCACACCTGTCTGCATGCTTTACCTCCTATCTTGTGGGAACCATTCTGAATTTTCTCAGGAGCAAATATCAGAGAAATACATGTATGAAGAAATATGGATGTCAAAAAGTGATAAAAGTGAACGGTAGCCATGAGCCATCCCTCATGTCTGTGGTGCAGCCAGGGCCAACATAAAGAGTGGTCACTCATGTGCAGAACATCAAGTCTTTAAAAAAAAAATCTTCAGCATAGTTCAAAGAACACATATGGAATCACACCTCCACATTATTATTTTAAATATTTATTATAAAATAAAAGTGCTTTTACATAGCAATACATTGCCATACAATAAAAAATAAATAAGGTTTTATATATGGTTATAATAAAAATGAGGTAAAATAAAAAATGAGATAAGGGGTTAAAAATATCAATAAATATAAAATATCAAGACTTTATTAATTATATTAATGCGTTTAATCGAGAGTAAATCTTTTTAATATCTTTCACAATGTGGAAGCATTGTACATATGTTTATATTATATAGTATGTATGGTTGTATAATCAAGTTAATAACAAGTAATTTAGGTGTTTTTGTTGCTTAATATAAGTCCAAACTGTATATTTTGAAAAGCTGAAGAATTTATAATTAATTACATTATAGATAACTGAGGTTATTTAGATTTTAAACTGCTGGTAAATTTACAGGAATAAAAAAAAATATTGCCAGTTGTTTCGGGTTTATTTGCACTAGCAGGAATTTCCCACTTAAATTTTCAACCTTTTTCTGACAAATTTACTTACGTACTTATTTACTTATATATCATTTTTCCATTCTAACCGAGCACTACATGCCTCACTCACACATTCACAGCTCAGTGTGTTGCCCGAGGACCCTGGCTGCCACAGATTGAGCCATCCACCCTTCTGGTGACCACCTGAGCCACAGGTGCCCCATAAATAATAAGAGATAAATAAGATGAACCTGTTTAAAGGATAGATGAGGTTTTAAAAGGTACTTCCTTATCTTTTAGAGGGACTGGGAAAATTAAAAAAATAATGAGACAGGGGATCCAAAATATCATTCAAGAGTACATTCAGTTTTCTTGCTTGAACATTATTACTTTTATCAATGTAGTTTTAAAGTGAAAGTAAGTGCTAAGTAAGTAGTATCCTTTTCTACACAATTATTCATAAGTGTCAATCAACCTTCAGTTTAATTTGCCTGAAAACATCTTTCCTACCAGGTGTTGTCATAAAAATGTATTGTTGCATTTTCCATGTAAGAAATTTAAGCCATTTAAATTTAAGTGTTTGATTTCTGTAGCTGTGTTGTCAAAATTGTCAAAAGTGCCACTAAAACCTTTTGTGCTTTGCCTTCGGCTGCTTCCTTGTTTTCTCCACCAAGGGGTCGCTACAGCCATTCAACTGGTAATTTTGTAGAGATTTTAGTTCGGATGCCCTTCCTGATGCAACCCTCCATGGTGAGAGGGGCTTGTGTCCCCACCTGGAAGTGAACCAGAGACCTTTTACTTCTAAGGCCAACGTGCAAACCACTACATTACAGTGACTCTTTGCAATGAAATGTACCTTTCAGCTCCTCCCTTGTATTCTCCATCAAGGGGTCGCCACAGTGGAATAATCCGCATTGGCAATCTGGCAGAGGTTTTACTGCGAATACTTGGGCTTAATAGTTTGTATTTAATATTTAACTCTTAGTTCAGGTATGTTGCCGTGTTCTGTGAATGTGTTATTCACCAAATTCCTTTTTCCATCCAGTCTTCCTCTGAACTTTTCATCCCGAACACCATCCATACATCATCCTGATCTAAGTTCCTTTGTACATCCACAAGCAGTGTACTGGCTTACACATTCGCCTTACATGCAAAAGGTCCCTGGTTCGATTCCAGGTGGGGGCACAAACCCCTGTTACCATGGAGGGTTGTGTTGGGAAGGGCATCTGGTGTAAAACCTCTGCCAGATTACCAGTCGCTGTGGTGACCTGTTGGTGAGGATACGAGGGAGCAGCTGAAAGTATGTTTTGATCCAGGAGCAACAAAAAGAAGTCATGTGGACCCAGTGTGGACAGGAAGAAAGAATCTCTGCCCCCGATGTGATGTACAGGCTGACACGAGTAGTGTCAGCGAATGATGTTTTGTATAGAGTGACATGAATATTGTGTCTGTTTAATGGGGTTCATGTTGTCTGTCATGAACAGACCCAGTTTTTAATTAAGTTAAAAAAATAAACACCAATAATGATGGAAAACCTTATTTAATTTATACTTGTTTCCACTCATGTCTTGGTTATGACAGATTTTTTATTATCATATTCTATCACACAATGTAATCATAAAATCAATGATTTATGTGGTCCATATTGCTTGTAATTTGGATAAAGTAAACATAAATCTTTGGCTACATTGATTAAACAAGCAAGTAATAAAATCTTATTGGGTCGGTAACTCTTTAAATCAGCTGATCTCACGTTAAATAAAGATCATCTTCTCCTGCCTCTCTGGAGAGTTTTTAGCACAACCACAATTTTTTTCGATCTGTCAGTGGAAGTCCTGTTCTTGTTACCTTGTTCCTGAGCCTCTGTGATGGCCGCTGGATCTCGTCTAGTGCGTCAAAACATCCTTCAGTTAGATTTTTACATTTGGGAAGTGGTTAATGTCGAGAGGGAACACTGTGTTTGTGTGGGCAGAGATCCTCGTTGGTACCCTGGCTCATGGTAATTCCTGTGAATGCTCTCCTTTACATGCCTCAAGATATACAGTAACAGTGGAAATTCACATTTAGAGTCTCACTCAAGGCGATGTATGCAGATTGCAACCCCTTGGATAAAATGATGAATACGCTCCTGCTCTTGCTCCTCACCTGAAACACTGCCTTCAGGAAACTGTGGACTCTTCACCTGAAAACTCCTGTAAACTGCCTGGTCATAGCCAGAGATCCAGCTGTCAGCATCAGCGATGATCCTCCACATGAACTTCAGGCCAGTCTGAAAGAGAAGTTCATGTTTGCCCTTTGTGCATGTTTGAGGTCTGTGGCAAACCTGCAGAATACACAGTGTAAGAAGTCACAATGGAACTTTCAGGTAGTTATCTAACAACAGCACCTTTACAGGAAGGTCTCTGGATGTGCCTGAGATGATGGGCAGGAGAACAGGAGCGTTGCAAAAATTAAATCAGGTAAAATTTTGATTTACTATGGGGTGATTCTTCCTCTTTTGGTTGCTCCCTTTAGAGGGTCTCCACAGTGGATCATCTGCCTCCATCTCACTCTATCCCTGCATCCTCTTCTGTCACTCCAACCCTCTGCATGTCCTCCTTCACTACATCCATCAACCTTCTCTGCAGTCTTCCTCTTCTCCTCCTGCCTGGCAGCTCCATCTTCAGCATCCTTTTGTCCAATATGTCCACTATCCCTCCTCTGAACATGTCCAAACTCAACCTTCCCTCTCTGAGTTTAGAGACCTACACAGCAAACCTACACAGGAACAGGATCTCCCTGTTCCTGTGCAGGTTTGCTCTGGCTGCAGCTGCAGCAGAGACATGCACGTTGGGCATGTTAAGTCAGTTCTTCAGGGTGAATGCTTGTCTGTCTGTGTTTGCCCTGTGATGGTCTGGCAACCCAATGTTAACTAAGATAGGCACCAACAGCCTCTCCTGTCCTCTTAAGACTAAAGTGGCTATAGCTACTTGAATGATCATAGGAAACTGTTCCATCAACAGACAGAATACAAGCTCCTTTGCAGGCTCAATGGTATATCAGTCTGAGTGCCTTTTAACTTCAACACAAGCACCTCACTTATGTTTGCTTTAGCTTTAGCCTTCAAGGTTTTGCGTTTTCGGCACATTTGCCCCATACATAATTATGCAGTGGGTTTAATTAGCTTATTGTTATTAGGGGACTTTTCACTTTCATAAGACATAAATAGAGCTTAATTATGTAGGCCTGGCTTGAACGTATAAAAAGATAATAGCATCATTATTAGTAGAAGGCATATCAAATGCAATGGACAACCAGGGATACAATGTGAGGGTGTATTATTGACTATTAAAAAGACACCACAGGTCACATTTTATTAATAATAAGAATGAAATAATAATAAGAGATATTACCTTAGAGGAACAGTATACTTAGGATTAATTAGTTACCTAATTTTACATTTTATATATATAGATATAATTTAAATAAGGTTCAGCTGTGTCACATGATCTAAATTTAATATATATATATATATATATATATACACCTGTTCTAAAAGGTCTCAGAGTCTGCATCACCATGAATCAAGAGGCTCCACCAAGCAAACCACACCGTGAAGACCAAGAAGCTGTCCATACAGCTCAGGGACAAAGCTGTGAACTACAAATCAAGTTTGGGTTATAGAAAAATATCAGAAAATCCTGTGTGGTACATATGCATGCACCACTTTATTTCTATTTTTGTGTAAAATTATGTGTAAAAACAAAATCAATTTAAAGAATATAAAATAAATAGGAAATGTGTCAAAGTGGGTGAATACTTTTGCAAGCCACTGTACATACACTACTGCTCAAAAGTTTGGGATCACTTACAAATTTCACTGTTGCACCAGTTTCCTGGTATGGCTGCTAATCTAAGTTAATCATTTTATAGGACTAACTGATCATTAGAAACCCTTTTTTAAATTATGCTGCACAGCTGAAAATCGTTGTACTAATAAGGGAGCAAAAAAGGGAGCATAGCTCCCTTAGGTTAGTTTAGTATATGAAGCATCAGCAGTTGTTTGGTTGTTTACAGACTCAAAATGGCCAGAAAAAAAGAACTTTCTTTAGAGACATGTCTATTGTAAAGCTTAGAAAGGAAGGCTACTGCCAGAACTTGCGAGGAAACTTAAAATCTCTTACCATGCTGTTAACTACTCCCTTCAGAGAGCAGCACAAACTGGCTCTAACAAGGACAGAAAAAGGAGTGGGAGACTCTGATTTATCCTGAACTTTTCTCCCTGTTCAGGCAAGACACACATGATTTCCTTTTCTGTCCTCTTTTATGTTTGCCTGCTTTGAGATGTAAGAGTCAGGGTGGAACGAGGCGACGTTTCTGTGTGATATCAGGATCCTTTGATGTCTTTTATTTGGGGAGTTAACCTGCTTAAGTGTGCACGTGTTATCTGTTCATGTCAATAATAAATGTATTTACTGAGCCCTGGACTTTGATGACTGACGTTTGTTCACAGCATCAGAGAAGTGCAGCTGCTGATTGAGACGACAACACTGTGACTGTGTGTGTGTGTGTGTGTGTGTTATGATGAAAAAGCAAATTTTGTGTTGGTGTGAATAAAAGATGCAACACATAAAGTATGAAATATGCCTTTCGGCTGCTCTCGTGTATTCTCCACCAAGGGTTTGCCGTTGGTAATTTGGCAGAGGGTTTACACCGGATGCCCTACCTGATGCAACCCTCCATGGTACAGTAAGAGGGGCTTGTCTCCCCATAAAGTATAGAGATTTTAAATGCATGTATTTTCTATTTTCTGTATAGGACTGGTGTACCTGTAGTGTAGTGGTTTAAACATTTGCTTTACAAGTGAAAGGTCCCGGGTTCAATTCCTGCCACCTGGGGGACATCCAGCCTAAACACCTCTGTCAGTTTACCAATGTGGATTACTCCTCTGTAGTGAGACTACAAGGGAGCAGCCAAAGGTGTTTCTTCCACAGGGGAAAATGAATATATTAAAAGCACTATGCAAAACCAAGCCCCATTAACCCAGACCCATTTTTCTTTACTGGAAAATTATGGAGGATATACAACAGACCAAGAGGCCCACACAGCTGTAAAACATGTAGTGTTTGTTACATGCATGTCACCGTGGGTTCTTATGGGTTAAAAGTAAAAATAAAATGACAAAATGAAGGCATTTTGCTTTCTTGCACAGCATTTATGGCGGTGGGGTAGTTAGCACTGTTTTCTCACAGCAGCGGAGGCCAGGTTCCATCAGCCGGCTGTGTGGCGTTCTCTCCGGGTACTCCTGCTTCCTCCCACCATCCAAAGACATGCTAAGAGGTCAGGTTAATGGGCGACTTTATCTGGTTTAAATGGTGACCTGTCCAGGGTGTACCCCACCTTTCGCCCTTTATGGGTGACCGTGAACTGGGTACACGTAACCCTTAAACTTTTATTTAATCATCTTTGCATAAAAATCATATATTTTTCTATCATCACACTGACTACATGTCTCCTCGTCCTGTTTGCTGTTTAACATCAGACCCTTGCAGGAGCCATGACTCGCCTGCTCTGCAGCTCCACACCGGAGACGTGCGCACCTGATGACGCAGCAGTCTGCCGCCGTCTGCTGCTGCGTCATGCGCGCACTGGACCACAGACAAGTTATTCTGCATGCATCCGTCTTCACTTTTACTTATGTATCCAGCCGGGCGCACAGAAACACACTCCGGGTCACCCAGTGGTTACATAATTCATCACCTCTCTGCAGCTTCTGAACATCCAGTGCTCCCATCCATTCTCAAGTTGCGCGACATGACGGCAACGGTTCACATTCAGTCACAAATGCAAAATAAACTGTGTGGAGCGCGCGTCGCTTTGCCCGCGGCCGCTGCGTCTGTGCGCCGCACCGACCCGTCCCGTCTCCGCCGGTCTCTGGCATAATTTACAGACGCCAGGAGAGCGCGGAGGAGGGAGGAGGGCTCTACTGACATCAGCGCTGCCGCTCACTACAGCACGGAGCAGGCTGCCTGTTCTCTGGACCGGCGAACGCCATCCATTTATCCTCCTGTCGGGGCTTCACGGACGTCCGGGCGCGCTCTGCGGGGTTCAGGTAGTGCCGGAGCAGACGGTGCGCGCACCGAGCCGCCGGTGGAGGCAGTCTGAGCGGTGAGTTCGGGGCGTGTTTGTGGGCAGCAGGCGAGCAGGGCAGCCAGACTGGCGCATGGCGCGCAGTCTGGCTGAAGTTCATATTCGCCTAGTCACGTTTGTCCTAACCGGTGGACTCAGCGCGTTTCTGTCAGAATGATGTGAGGTGTCTATTTTAAATGCAATCTTAATCCACTTTTTAATCATTCCCACTGATTTCTGCTCAGATTTTGCCCATTTCTTATTTGATGAAACATCCAGGCCTGAGCTGCATTAATATATTATTGCTTTTGGACCAAAAGTGTGCCATGTTAACAATCTCACTTCATTTTAAGTTTGTAGGGGTGTCTGCGTCAGAAGGCTGCAGGATCTCATAAAGAAGAGTGCACACAGGGGGTGCTCTGAAAAGAAAGCCAAATTCTGCACTGCAGTGGATTTCCTCAGGTGTGTGCGTGGATGTGTGTGAGTGTGTTTATGTGTGTGGCTTGAGAGTAGACTCTCATTAGCATCAGAAGGAGCTGCGGAAGCTTTGGGGCATCGTCTAGAGGTCGTCCTGTCCGACAAAATCGGGCCACCCTTCAGTTTCCGGACCGCCTGTCATCCCGCCACCGAGTCGTCCCTTTCTTTTCAGATCACAGGCGCGGCGTGGTGGCTAATCTGCCCGTCTGTACATTTGGATTGCAAAAGCCCATAGGCCTCAGACTGGAATCCTGTGACTTACTGAGGATTTTTAAAGAACTGCACAGATATTTGAACCAAATCAGCAAAGACCAGACGACTGTTCAGTTCACTGCACTTGGGGAACATTTGGCTAAAGAACTTCTGACCTTTTCTTTAAAGGGTTGTAGGACAAAAAAGGTGTCCAGTTCCACCTCAGGGATCAGTTAGTTATCAGATTTATTTCCGCTGTGTCATCCCATTTGGAACGACACAGCAGATCTCAGGCAGCAGTACAGGTTTCCCAGGTTTCCCTAGGTTTAGGGTGAGCTCCAGTTTCAGGGATTTTGAACTGAAAGAGTTTCCATTTATTATTCAGTTTCACTTTTAACGCAGCACATCTCAGGCAACATCTGTATTTTTAGCTTTGGACCTTCCTATGAACTCCTGTTGCCATGGCATCTGACAGCTTCCAGTACCGGGCACTCTTCGAATACAAGCGGGAGCGTGGGGATGACATCAGCCTCCAGCCAGGTGACCTGCTCACTGTTCCGAAGGCCACACTGATGGCAGCGGTGGGGCTGGAGTACCAGGAGGGGGACGAGCGGAGTCCCAGAGGCTGGCTGCACGGGATCAATGAGAGGACCAAGGAGAAGGGAGACTTTCCAGGGACTTTTGTGGAGTATGTTGGTGTGGTGAAAGCTGGTCCTGCTGGGGCCAAATCCTGGCCCCGACCTGTGCCGCCGACTCCTGGAGGGCAACAGCCCATGGTGGGGCCTCAGCTTCCTGGAGCAGCTTCTGCTTCAGGTTAGTGCAGCCCAAATGCATCAAACACATCTATTTGATGTTTGGTTTTTCTTTTTGAATCTTTTTATTGGCTTTTCTCTTGGATTTTGCACTTTATCAGTTTCCCTATAAACCCCGGCTGTGTGTATTGTTGCTTGTTGCTTTGGTTGTGTCCTATCAATATGAAAGTCTGGTTCGGTTGCCAACAATCATGTGGGCGTTGTTCAGACATGGGGTGGTCATGATTTTCCAATATACTCATTAAGTTAAGGAAATACTGCTTCTTGACTTAACCTTCCAACATTCACAAGGTCAACAGTGATCCACTTAGGGGCGGGGGTTGGGTTAGGTGGACACTGTTAGACTCAAAAGGTGGAAATCCGGTGTTAAAACGGACAGAACAATCCAGAAAGGCATTCTGGCACCTTCAGTTAATGAAATCTCAGAGCTAATTTAACAAATAATCATATTAAACCCACTTGCAAACACTCTACACACGTCTTCTGCTGCTCATTTCTCTCTGTGAAAGTTTATGTAACATCTGCTTATGTAATGTAGACTTCAGTTGGCGAAATCCATAAAGAGCATTAAACCTCAGAGTCAGAAGAAAGAAGACACTGCACGCATACACCTCTGAACCTTAAGGTTCCCTCACCTGACAACTCCCACTTTAACACTTAGTTAGATCAAAGCTAGAAGTCATGAGTTTGAATTTAAGTTGATGATGCTCTTTATTATCTTTATACTGGCAAGCAGCCAAGATAGCTCATGTAACACCTGCTTGTATATTGCTGACTAGATTCACAAAGAACAGTAAAGCCTCAATCCCACATATGTGAAAGTGATTACAAATCAATGCAAATTCAGTTTGGAATGAATCCCAAATGTGTCATAAGTACTTCATGATTGAATTCATCGAGTGTTGTAATGATTTCCAAGACTTCGTAAATGCCTTGTACTGTGAAATTTCCGAAAATTTTGCAAAGGATGACGATTTTGTAAACTTTGACAACACATCACAGCAATGTCATAGACTAATCGCTTTGTAAATGCATTCCAGTCTTTCACCGGTTCGGCACATTTTTCCCTCACCAAAGTGTCATGGATCTTGGATGCAGTTGTTAGGCAGGTGCAACACCTTTCCCCTTGAAAGACATAAATAATATGCCATGAAAATTTTCAACATGTTCTCTCTGTATCCGAATCAATTCATCACATTTTGTACTTTGTGTCTTGTAACCACTCTGTGATGGTTCACAAGGAGTCATAAATGCATAATAATTGTTTTTTTTATCATTTTATGTTTTTGGAAAAACTGCATTCCAAGGCCACAATGAATAACTATGAAATTCATGTTGTGTTCATTCATAAACAAATTCAGGGAGAGTTCGGCTTAAACCTCAGAGCCTGGAGCTAAAAGTAAAAATTAGTAATGCACCTACAAACTGATTACTGGCCACAGCTAAAGAACAAAAGAAGAAGAATGTGGTACTAACTATCAAGTGTTGCATGTGTGGTTTTACCAAGACTATGACACTCATCAAAAAATTTTGTGTGGAACTCCTTCAATAAATAAACCCAGTCATTTGTAGAAGGACATAAACGTTGGAGAATGGTTTAATAGTAATTTTGCTTGAAATGCCCATCCTTAGTTTGGACAAATTAATTGGAAAAATTAACACGTATGTGCCGGAGGTCAGTGAGTACATTTTCAGGTCCCCCCTGGCTTGATCTGAGACAGAAAAGCTGTTGAACATGTGCCAGAAGCTCAAATTAAAAAGTCCAGCTGATGAGTGGGAAGGTGAGGCCCAGGGTAAGAGTCTGCTGGTGGGGCCATATCTACATCTTGACCACCTTTACAAAACTTTGAACCTTTGTGTGAGCTTGGGCTTGGGAACTCTGGGTGCTGGGATGTTTGTCTTGATTGACTTTGCTATCATCCCAGGGCCCATTTTGCCAAACGTGCTACACACATGTGGTGATACGCAACATAGGAGCTTCCATTAATTTGAGATGCTTCCTGCATGCATGCACATTCAAGAACCTGTAAGTCCTATTCATAATTTGCAAACAGCAGTCATTTGTTAAGTGTGACCGTGCTACCTGTGGGTAAGTATTTGGGTGTAATGGACTGTAGGTCCCAGATTGCTATTTCTAGCTGTGCTTTCAGTATGTTGTGCACTCATTGTGAAAAATGACAACATTAAGGAGCAAGTTAAATTCCAGAGTGCGTGCTCAAATGGTGTTAAAAGGCTCCATAATTCCATGATGCTATGTACTGCAGAAGATAAATGCACAACAAGGCATTTCAAACTAATTCTGTGTATTCACTCTGCTAGATCGGGTTGTATTTGTCAAGATTTGCAAATATTAACACTAGAAATCTCCCCGATAGAATGGAAGTTAATGAAATCTGTGATGTTTGCAAAATAGAAAGTAGCAGAACTTTCAGAGATGCACATGTCAAATCCATGAGAAATGTTAGTCTGCTGATATCACCAGAGGCAAGCAGGAAGATGCTATTTTGGGCATCACAACCCTTCCATTACATTTCCCTCCTCAAATATAGAGTATAATCTGTGACAGTTCCTTACGAATTCCTCACAGCCTCGCTGCCTTCAGGTGGGTTTACTGGGCTGCAGATCAGTCATCCTCCGGCTGCAGTCCAATCAGATCTGTCTGTTGTAAACCAACCCAGCGTGAATGATGCCAGGCCCAAGCAGCCTCTCTTCCTCTGTGGGGTTAGGCCATAATGGTTTGTTTAGTCTTCTCAGAAGGCATCCCATGGAAGCTAGCTGGGTTTAATGAACTTTTCTGCATATTGCAATTTCTTGGTCAGATAGAACCTAAAGTATATGCATTAAAATCTTGTTTTTTTCATGAGAACCCTTGAATACCCATGAACAAGTTAGGCCTTAAAGGTGAACTCTCATTTATAACAGTTTATTGCTCAGATAGGGGGAAAGGTAGTGATTATATGATTTAGGATTATCCAGATAGCCTGTCTGTAACCTGGTTTGCCAAGGCTTGGGGGAACAGTTTTCAAAAGCCAAAAAATGTCATGTTTTTGATAGCATTGGGTACAAGATTCAGGTTATCATCAATGATGACTTAGACATTACAAGGTTTGATTAGTTTTGCTAAATTTAGATTGTCTGAGAACTGAAATAATAAATAACCATAATAGAAAAATAACCATTAACCATTTTTTATTGATATTACAATTTAGAGCCTAGAGCGTGATTGCTGTCTGTTTGCAGTTTTCTTTCATCTCTGGCTGCGTTTAGTGCAAGGTTGGATGAGGGATCACATTTTGATTTCGATTGTGATTTTTGCCTCCAATAATTAGAAAAAAAACCCATAATTGAGAACAAGCATTTATGTCTTTATTCACAATTGCTATAAAGCTTTCGATTAGTTGTATTTTAAATCAGGCACACCCTGCAGTGCAGGGTGAATCTGTGGAAGGATCATGAGCTGTTACCAACAATCTTTAGAGATCATTACAGTCACTAGTGGTTGTAGCTGCCTCCAACCGCTATGTTTTTGGCAGCTACCACATTGGCAGCCCTTGTCAGTGATGCCTCCAACAAGCAAGTTGATGCAGTAGTTATCACTATCACCTGACAGCTAGGAAATTCATGGTTTGAATGTCTGAGGCTTCTCTGAAAGGAGTTTTTTGTTTGCTTGGGTTTCTCCAGGTATTCCGGATTCCTCCCAGTTCTTCTCCTATAAGAATATTTATTTGGGTATGCCGTGCGGTTGACCTTTATTCTCCAGCATAGCATGAGCTCTGCAAGGCAAGTTTTCTTGCAGTTTCTTTAAGTAGTCTTCAAGAATAGTTCTCCAGGCTTCTTGAAGGACGATTCAAAGCGCTTCTTTGGATTTTGGCTGCCTTTTGCTGCGTTCTCTGGCAAGATGATCCCACGCTGCTTCAGTAGTGCTGGAGTCCATTCATCACTCACACATAAGACCTGTGGCCACTGATGCTCAGTCCAGTTCTTGTGTAACCTGGCATACCTCAGCCTTTTCTCCCTGTTTCCCTTTCCTAAGAATGGCTTCTTAACAGCCACCCTTCCACTGAGACCACTTCTGATGGCGCTTTGATAAAAAATAGATGAATCTACTGACGCACCACATGTATCTCTCAGGTCCTGTTTCAGGCCTGATAGTTTTTTTTAGTAGAATTTCTAAGGAAATAATTTCAAATGCTGCAGATCTGCTGTAGGTAGGATTTTTAACACCTCTTCTGTTGTCCTCTGCTTGTCCACTTTCCTTCATTTTATTAAGGAAACGCTGCACACCATGCTGAGATATGCCCTGTTTTGGCTTTGGGAAACACCTATTTTATGCCTGTCAAACTGTGTTGACATGTTTTATAGATGTGACTGAAGACATGGGAACAAATGATACATTTTTAAGACAGGCTGTTAGGAAAAAAGTGTCTAAATGGTCAGGGATAAGGACTGGAATGAAAATGATTGAAAAAGCAGCCAATGTCCAAAGAACAACTGTGAAAGACCTTTGGAAAGCCTGTAGAACTGCTGATCAAGGCCACTGTAATTATAATTTAAAAAAAATTAAGTTACATAAACCAGAAACATAATGTCAATACCAAAAATTTCATCAATGTGTGAAATAATATGGTATAAACATCATTGTGTGTGTTTAGGCTCCTCTGAGGCCATGAATCTACACCCTCCATCCTGTCCTTCATGAACTGATCTCTGTTGTCCTGTCGTCCCCGGATGTGATCCAGTAGTCTTCTTCACTGCATACATGCACTGTTTTGCATTTGCAGCCTCACTCGTATTTGTATTCATCTTTTTCACAGTCTGTTGTTATTGACTCAAGCTAGAAGACTGACGGCATACTTTTGCGCTAGCGTGCGAGTTGTGTGTATCCAGCACAGCTGGATTTTTTTTTTTTCCTGATGAGTTATTTAGGACTGAGCACAAACAAGCAGTAATGAGGACTAGAGGGACTCGAGCCCAAAAATGTAAAAGAAGCATTGCGAAACAGGCTTGCCCCACTTAAAAGGCTATTTTGAGCCCTGCAGGCTTTGATTAGTGCTTTTACAGGGGTGGGGTGGTTAGCTCTGTTTTAGTCCTGGCTGTCTGATGCATGGTGCATTCAGATCTGCTATGTTTATGGCTCGTCATTTGCTAAATAGGTCAGATGCAGAGCAGCGGTCTCTGCTTGCCTTCCTCTGCTGCCTCGCGGCTCCTTTTAATTGTCTGCTTGCCCATCTCTTTTATGAGAGTGGGCTCAGTCAGTCTTAAATAAATAACACTCTTACTGCTTTGTCCTCGAGTACCTGTAAATATCTTGCTCATTTCCATCGGCCCCCCCACTCCCTACGGTGGGGCTCTTAGTCACCCACTGGTCTGTCCAGTATTCTCCAGCCATACAAGGCTGTGTTTGTCCTGAATAATTGATTGGCTGTCACACTGGCTGCCTGACGCGCCACATTCCTGCAGTCACAAATTACGAGTATCACTAGCAGCGCAGTCATCACACCCTGCCCCCTTTTACCACAGCGTTTGGGAGAACTCTGAGGGTTTTAGGAACAGGATTGATCGGGCTTCGCTGGACAGTTCAGAAAGTCATACATAATGCATTGACTCAGTTTGTGTGCGTTTGACCGTGGCATGTGTTGTGGGTTGAGAAGCAGTAGACGCAGTGCAGAAGTCTGGATCCAGCCCTCATTTCTTTATATTGTTCAAAGAACATGGGAAATAGGTGCGATGAGTTATTGAACCATAAACTGAAATGCCCTACATAAGGCAAAAACAGAATTTGTACAATTCTAACCAGTTTGAAAGTCAGTGCTTATTCTTTGACATACTCTCATAGGCAAACTCTCTTGTCATTTATGCAATTTCCCCCCTGGGATTATTAAAGTATTCTGATTCTGTTTCAGTAGTTTTCAGGAATACATCTCCAGACTTTTTGAAGGACATTCCAAAGCTTTTCTTTGGATGTCGGTTGTTTTTGTTCCGTTCTTTGTCAAGATGATCCCGCACTGCTTCAGTAAAGCTGATGCCCGGGCTCTGGG
>VUQH01044319.1:19488-36819 GCA_015106775.1 Etroplus canarensis | reverse complement strand
CCCTGACACAAGATGTTTCAAACATGTGAAGCTCATACTAACACTGTCATACATTACAGACACCATATAAAGCATCATGTCATCAAAGCATTGGAAAGGACAACAAAATGATTTACATGAGTTTCAGAGACTGTTGGGGGCTGAAAAGACGAGGCTCTGTTGGGGGGAACAAAGCATTCTGTTAGAACAGAGGGGTCGTAAAGAGCTGTGAGAAACAGGATTATCACAGCAGAGACAGACCTGCAGCAGGGACTGATCTATGTTAAAAAATACACATTTTAAACCATCTGTTAACTATATACATCTAGAAAACAAAAGTCATTTTTCAAACAAAATGACTTACATGAGTTTAGAACATTTTTATTAGTTTATAAATGGCATTTCTGTTAAAAAGGGGTCGTGCAGTGGGGCGTGTGGATGCCTGAGCTACAAAAGATTGTAAATAAGAAACTCTTAAACCTGTTCCTGATGAATGTCCTCAAAGACATTTTAAACTCTTTTGATATTAATACTCCTAATGAGAAAGTTTCTAGCTTAAACCTTTGAGTGCAAAGTCACATTTGGCGTGTAGTGCAATAGCTCTCCTGGCTTGTAGAAGTCCAAAGTCCAAAACTGCATACTGTTTCTGTGTTTGTCAAAAGTTTTTTGAGTATATTCCAAGAACACATAGTTTAGCATTTAAAAGGACTATGGTATTAAACATTTCCGATAGACATTGTATAACATCATTCCAGAAGTTTTGGATCTTTGCACATTCCCACAAGCAATGGAACAAAGTTCCTTTCTCAGTCAAACACTTGGTGCACACATCTGGAATATTAGCAGACATACGATGGAGCTTGACAGGTGTTATGTACAAATAAGTCACAGACTGTTTAAATACTACAATTTCATTTACCTGTACATTAAAAGTGAAGCACAAAGTTCTTAGGCAGGCTGAACAACACAGCAAGTCATAATGTTTGTCACATATTTTCAGTAAGAATACTCCAATAGATCAAGAGGCCCAAGTTTGCAGAGGTGGAACCTAGCACACTGCTAAAAGCCACTACTCCCTATATTAGCAAGCCTGTCAACCAAAGCGGCCTCATCCCTAATTTTAGCCTTACATATATCCAGATGGATGTTATAAAAATATTCATCTAATAGTGCTATTATAATGGGGGAAATGTGAATAGAAGCCAAAAAATATGTGTTTTAATTCTATTATGTTGAGAATTTTAACGTGGGAGTCTGGAGACTGTCTCAATCTGGGCTTCCTCAAGTGGCTATTAGAGGAACAACAATTGCTGAGGTTTAAGCTTGGTTAAGCTATGCTGACCATTTGTGACCATCTAGATGTTTTTTTAATGTATTTATTTTTTAACAACACTCACAGAAGGACAGTTAGTATACCTGGAACTATCTCCATAATCTGCTACACATGCAAAATAGACGCTATACAAGACCTGCCATTCATCAGTTGGTTGCTAGGGTTACGTTTATAGTTAAATTGATAATAGCAACCAAACTGAAGTGTGTATGACACTGTCTGTGCATTACATTTTATAGTTCCAACTAGCTTTACAGTTTCCAGTTTTATATGCTGGGCAGTTAATTGACTCTCACTTGCCAGCACAAGTGAAGCTGACACATATGAGATGATGACTTAGACTTCACATCTCTAAGTCACAAAATCCAACTAGTAAAATTCATAATATCAAAGCAATCATGTAAGACTTCAGTTGTCTTTTGCTTTGTGGTTTGCTTTGTATATAGTTGTGTAACTAGTACTATCTCTTTTTTATACAGCTCCTGTTGGCATTTGTCCTACAGTGGAAATGGTCAAAAAAGTCATTTTGAGTGTGAGATGAAGAGCAGGGGGTTAATCAGTGCATGGAACAGAGGCTTCTTTGTAAGCCAACTGATAGAGGAGGAAAACAAATGTGTGATAGAGAGGTAAGCGGGAAGGGAGAGGAGGATGAGGACCAGGGATGATACCCACATGAAATAGAGCAAAGCCCATCACAATGCACTAAGAGGCGAGTCAGCACAGCTGCCATCCGCATTTTGTTTAGGATTTGTTGTATGTTTTTTTCTCCACCATACTGCATCTTTTTTTTCTTCCTTTCACTCTCCGTAACATATAAAGCACACTCCCACCTGGACCTCATTCACAAGCCAAAGGCATTTATCTATGAGTCTTCACACACATTTGCATCAGAATTACCTCTAGAGCTACTGATGTTAAACTCTCAAACCACTGATTCTGCGGATCACTTAAGCCCTAAGCTTATCTGGGTTATTATAATTTTTTGGAGGGATTTATAAAATCACATTTCATGAGAGAACATTGAACCGCAGACCATTCCCAAGGTGTTATTTCCAACGCACGCACGCACAGACACACACTTGTTTACCTATTTGGTGGCTTGGTATTGTGGAATGAAGCACGTATCCTCCTGCAAATCCGCTTTGGCTCCATTTATGGATACTTCTGTAAATTGCCTCATTGCAGATCAGGCTCAAAGTTTAAAAAGTTGATCAGTAATTCAACTTTAATTTGTAGGATGGAAACTGAAAACTAGAGTGAACTAACAGGTCATGCAGACAAGGATATTTATTTTTTTCATTTGTTTACATTGAATTTTATAGAATTTTACACACCAATGGAAAAGCTTATAAGCTCTTAACATCCACCAGGTTGCTAACAAGCCCCCAGTGGGGTAGGGTTAGGTTGCATTTTAACAGATGCCGAACAAGCATAGTTTCAGGAACTGCGAACATTCAAATCACATCTCTTTCATGGATTTTGCTTTACAATTCTTCTATTATAAGGTCTGGGCAAGCTGTATGATCACAATTCCATATGAAGGAGAAGATATGAGCCTATTCAATTCAATTCAATTTTATTTATATAGCCTCAATTCACAACAAAAGTCACCTCAAAGTGCTTTACATAGTAAGCTAAAGATCCTACTGTGTTAGAGAGAAAACCCCAATAATCAGATGATCCCCTATGAGCAAGCACTCAGAAACTGTGGGAAGGAAGAACTCCTTTTTAACAGGAAGAGACTTCCGGCAGAACCTGGTTAAGGGAGGGGCAGCCATCTGCCTCGACCGGTTGGGGTTGAGGTGAGCTTCTTGTACGTCTGCCTTCCTAACCCTATCTCCAAAAAAAAATCTCTGGAAGCCTACTTGAAGTAATAGCTTAACAGAAAAAACCATAATGCCAAAATCAACATGTGACACTTCATTTGTAGAGTAAAATCCAGTTTCTGAAAATGTGCCTCTTTAGCCTGTGACTAAAACAAAAACCTAACCCTCACCTTAACCCTAGCCTACACCCTCTGTGATCTGGTGGATGTTAACTTTCTGAGGTCTAGGTTATCATGGGTGATGAACCCAACACTAAATCTCCCCTTAACTCTAATCAGAATATGGAATTTTTGATTCATTTATTTTTTTTCTCAAGTCTTGGCAATCATTGCACAAAGAAAATAACTGTTGTGACACATATGAAAAAGTTTTCACATTACAAAAGAAATATCCGTTTTGCCCCCCCCCAGATTGAAGCACCAGTTTACAACCTATGATGACAGACCTCAGGCGGTTAGAAAGTTCAAACCCAATGATACATTCAATTTCAAAGAAAGAAAAGCTCACGTTTGCATTCTTGCCTTACTGTAATAAGATAAAGAATATTTCACGCTACAGGAAGTGAAGGGAGTGAAATGAGTTAGATTAACGTTTTGCGTCATCATCTCCTACAACCCTCAGACCACGAAGAAGATAAGGGAGCAGGTGTCTCAGTTTGTGTTCAGGAAGTTCGTATTGTGAACAGAACTTGTTGGCTTACAGTGACTCTAGGAAAAGACAAATAAAAGCTTCTTGTAAGTCAGCCTTCCATTTTTCACTTGCCTAGGTGGTTAAAATTACATGCAAAAGCACTTCACTTGAGAAGCATTTTTCCATTCTGTACAGAAAGCATCTTGGAGAAGCTGATAGATGAATGCTCACTCTGTAAACTATTGTCCCCGTCCACAATTTGAACTTTAATTCAACTCAAGGAAGGTGAATGAAGGAAAGGAAAGAGGCACTTAGACTGGATGTCTTTACAAGAAGTGCAAAATCCTTAATGGCCATCATATGTTTTTCCCGCCTTTTGTGAAGGATCTCAGCTCATTTTCACTTGAATGCGGATTGCCTGTTTGTCTTTTCAGAGACAGGCAATTTATATTCCTCCAGCTTTTATGCAAACTCAACTAAACTGAGCTTTTTTCCCTCTGAATTGGACCAGTTTATGGTTGTAACAGTACCACTTTAAAGGCTAGCAATGTTGCCCCAGAGGGCCCACAGACTCTTATCATTTGCGTTCTGTAATGTCCAGAAAATAATGCATGGATGTCTCTGGTTATTTTTATAAGCTCAGCATCTTCACTCTCTGTGGCAGTAGGGGTAAGATGCAAGAGGATGTTCCCTGGTGAGTAACATCTGTTTTTAACTACCTGACAGTTTAATTTGGATAAAAATGTTATTTCACTAAAATAAGATTTTTCCTGAGAGACTAAGTGGTAATTATAGAAGTAAAACATGGACCGGTTTATGTATACCAAATATTTTTCTATGTTTTTTCTTTCTTTTTTCCTTCTTTATTTTTGTAAAATCACATTATTTTGAGTGATTTATAAATTGCTATGCTCCGTTCCTAACCCAAACCAAGGGATTTCATGGATGTGGCAGATAAAGAAGCTTCTATAAATATCATTGTTACAAGCTTCATGAAATTAGTTGGAAACATTGATTATGGGCAAAGGCAGATGAATCAATAAAATTGGTACATACCTGGATGAAAAAGGTAGATCCAGGTGATATTTTTCCATTATTCAATTGTACCTGAACTTATGGCAGGAAACTGCTTGTGGTTCCAGGTTGTTAGGGGCCCTCGAGAACTAAATTTTACCCCAATACTCTTTAAACAACAAAAGGACAATTTCTAATGACATTTGGCTGTGACATTTTGGAAGCATTAAGCTTCCTTAATGCTTGGTATGTGTATATACACACACTGGCAGTCAAAAGTTTTGGACACACCTTCTCAATTAATGGTCTTTCTTTATTTTCATGACTATTTACATTGTAGATGCATATTCTGATTCATGACCATAGTCACTCCTGCCTGTTATACTGCATAGCTCCTCCCGTTAAGAACTGGACTTTCACCTTATGCAAAGTTGACTTATATATACACTACCAGTCAAAAGTGTGGACACACCGTCTCATTTGATGGTTTTTCTTTATTTTCATTACTGAAGCCATCAAAACTATGAATGAACACATATGGAATTACGTAGTGAAGAAAAAAGTGTGAAATAACTCAAAACATGTTTTATATTTTGGATTCTTCAAAATAGCCACCCTTTGCTTTGATTATTGCTTTGTACACTCTTGGCATTCTCTCGATGAGCTTCATGACCCCCCTACCTCAGACATGAGCGATACAAATGATCAGAAAAGCAGACATTTCCTGGATTAGCAAGGTGAACCAGGACAATCTGGCTACTGGAATAGGGACAAAGACAGCACAAGAAATGAGAATAGAGAACTGCTGGAATGCTACTACACATGTAAAATTGAAACAGTAACTTAGTATTCAAACAAGCAATTGCTATCACAGCTAGAGGTACAACACAAATGCTATAGCAAGGGGGGAGATTTCACCATCCCCTGAGATTGGATACCAAGCCCTAACTTGCATACTGAAGTTAGAAACCTGGAAGCCGATTACCAAGACCGTTACCTGTATAGGTATATGAAGAGAAAGATGGAAAAAATAGAAGGTAGGAGAATAAACCAGATAGGGAAGAGCCTTCATCAGGATCCACCACCACTGGCTGGATGTAGGCAAATGGTCACTAGACTGTAGAGAGTAAGACAAGTCATGAGGAATAAGAAAAAACAATTTACAACCATCACAGATGACTTCTGACAACTTACTTGGTTCAGCATGGCAGGTGAACATCATTTGAACTTTATAAAAGAGAGCTGGTTAAAAACTGGCTAATCTCTCTGCCCACTATGTTGAACATTTCCACTCTTTCAGTTCTAGAAATCTTTAGGGCTGCAAATCACGTGTGATAAATACAGTGGTAACGTTATTGATATGGCCAAAACTAGAAGCAACTGTCATTTAATCCAGATTTTTTTTTTTAGTCTAGTCTGTAATTCAGACACAATTTACCTTTGTTTAAAGTTTCATTTTACATGGAACTTAAATCAAAGGCTTCTTTTGTACAGCTGTAATCAATGTCACAAGTTAGCCCCTGTTCAACTACTTATGAAAAAAGAACCTCAATAATTATCTTCCTCTATATCACAAACTGAAGGTAGAAGCATGTATTTCATCATTTCCATCTTGAGCACCTCATTTGTATGGGTTGACATGTCAACAGTCTAACTTCACCGACACATATGACACAGAAGAGGTGAGCCCACCCTTCCCGCTGTAACACCCACCACCCCAGCCCCATCCTATTCCATCCTCCTCTGCTCTCTCGCACAATTAAAAATGCATCAGGGAACGGATTAGATGCACGATCCCCGGCTCTACTGATCCGGAGTGTGAAGCTGTCATGGCAAGGGATTGGTGACGGGGGTGGGGGGTGAAGACAGACTAGAATGGAGGGAGGAAGAGGAATGGATAGGTGGGCACTCCCCTTCACAAGTCCTTCCCTTTTACTCTTTCTGTCACTTGTGAGCCCTCTTTCACCCTCAGCACACACTCAGTCACCTCTTTTATTTACTGCTCCTCCCTCTGTGGATTCATCCCTCACCTGTCTGTTGGCTTGAGTTTCCTGCAGCTTCCCTCTGTAGCTGTCCCACTGCCCCCCTCTGTTTTTTTTCTTGGATTCCCCCATTTTTTTCCCTCCCACTGTCTGCATCCATAGCTGTCAATTTGCTTGCCGCCAATCTGTTTATTTGTAATCCATCTTGTCCCTTTTTGCCATAAAAAACAATGTTTCCTCACACTACTTTGTCAGGATGAACCAGACTTTGGAGAAACATAGATCTCGAATCTTTTTCTTACGGATGCAAATTGTACACTTTACAGATTAAAAGTTTGTGGACAGCGATCTTATAGTGTGTAGCATGCTTAGAAAGTGTAATACAACAATGTATGGCACTTCATTTAAAGTCTAGCTGCTGGTTCATGAAAATTCTAGTTCAAGCAAATTTGCTAATTTGGCATGTCACAGAGATATGGTTAAAAATGTGCATTTTTTTTAACCAGTTTATGCTGACATGACATGGTGCCACCATGAATGTTTATAATCCATGATCAGTTTGGTTTTTATTTCATGCAGATTGGATGAAGAGTTGCAGTGATATGGCTAAAAATGTAAACATTTTTACAGATAAAACCACCTGGTGGCAAATCCATATTTTCAAAATGGCTGAAAATCTAATCAGTTCCAGATCTCATGGAGACCTACCACTTTATTAATGAAATTATTTTTGCTCTATCACGAAGACACGAAGGATTTGCAGTGGGGGCAGTGGTGCTGATGACTCCATCATATTTCTGCTTATTGGGGATAAAATAACATAAAATAAAATAAAAAAAATAGGTTTTTGGATCATGGGAATTACTTGGATATACTTCATTACTTGAAACTTGACATGAGTAACAGTACATCTATCACACAAACAAACAAGTAAACAACAAAAGCACATAAAGTCCACTTTAATAGAGTAAAAAATACCCAAAGCACTAATTAACTGGTCATCTAATCTAATTACATTATTTTTTTTTATTTAACTCTAAGACTTGCACCTGGAATCTGCTGGAGTCAATCTTCTAGTTTGGAGGTTACAGCTTCTAATGTTCCTACTACTGTAGCACTGGGGCCACCTGGACTATGCCTTCCACATCTGCTCTAGTTGTTCTTTCAGCACCTGGACACCAGAGCAGGAGCAGACACCGGTCCTGCTGAAGGGTTATGGGCACTTGTATGGCCCTGTCCAGCTCTCCTAAAGTAACTGCCTAGCCTGTATCCTGGAATCTCCTCCATAACCTTGAGAGTGGGCTGGATGACACAGAAAACATTCTGGAGATGGCACACATTGATGTGCTATCTTTAAGGAGTTGGACTACCTGTGCTACCTCTGTAGGGTCCAGGTATCCAGTGACACTGACCCTAACCAAATAAAAAATTACTGAAAAAAACAGTCAGAAAAGATGAGGAGGGAAACATGTCAGTGTCCTCCTCTTGTAAACCCATTCCTGTTTTTGATGTTTGATATTACACATACACTGGGCAGAGCAGTAGTGTACACTGGTCCCTCGCTATAATGCGGTTCACCTTTCGCAGCCTCGCAGTTTCGCTGATTTTTTTTAGTGCAGTTTTGCATGCTTTTTTTTGCAGCACATTGTGTTCTGCATCCTGATTAGCGCATTGTGTTCTGGGTCCTGATTGGCTGTAGACCACTGTCAATCAATCTCCTCCGTGCCATGTCTCCTGTACAGTACAGAATGTGTTCAGCTTGTCATATTTACATAAATCTTCGATAGCTAGCAGTGTGACTCTGAAGTGCTGTACTGTATGTTTGTAAGTTTTGTCCCCAACAAACCCAACAATGTAAATGTAATTGTAAAAAATAAAGCTGATCACTTCGCTGATTTCGCCTATTGCGGGTTATTTTTAGAACGTAACTCCCACGATTAACGAGGGATCACTGTAGTCCCTATGCCTGCCAGAGTTTTCTCAGGGTACCGCAGCTTCCTCCCACAGGCCAAAAATATAAAGGATTAGGTTAATTGGTGATTCTAAATCTGCCATAGGTGTGAATGACTATGTCACCCCCACAACAGACAGGCAACATGCCCAAGGTGTCGCCCCATGACAGCTTGTATAGGCTCCTGTGGCTGTGAATTGGATAAGTGGCCCTGGTATGTTCTCTTATACTTTGTACCTCTGTGATGTGTGCTGGATTCCCTCTAGTATGTCAACATGTTGATCATTCAACTTGATTTTCATTTCTGAGAAGTAGACAAAGTTGTACGGGCAGAAATTACTCTTCTGGACCCCTTAATGGAGAACAGCTCAATCACAGCCAGAGACACATCTCTCATTACCAGCAATGATCTCACTGGAAATCCCGATTGTTTTGAAACAGTTTGTGTTTGCACAAGTTTAAGCCTCATGTAGAAATCAGAGCATGCACACTGCAAGTGGACACAATCGAGAGAGGAGTTTTCACATTACTGTATGCAATCTTAGGAAAAACTAAGTACACCCTTATAGAAATTAGGAGGGTAAGTAGCAACCACATGTTGGTAATCAAATGACCTTGATTAATTGATCATCCACCAATATAACTACTGTACTTCTATCAAAGTTTTGGCAGTTTGCTAATCTAACTTACATCATTTGAGGTTCATGCTCTCTCTCTCTCTCTCTCTCTCTCTCTCTCTCCTGCTTCCACTCTCATTTCTCCATAAATACACCAGCTCTGCTGTCCAACATTGCCGGACCATTCAGCCAGTACCTAGTGGTTTTGGATCCTGCCTCGCTCCTTCCATTGATGCTGCCCAGAATTCTGTAGAGCTCCTCCTTGTTCCCCTGCCTGCCCACTTCTCCACCTTGTCCTCTTGACAGCTTCTGTGTTTTATTAAACTTATTTAAACCTGCCCTGATTGTGCCTGTGCCTGAGTCCCTTTGCCTGATCATGACAGTTTATTCAGGTGAATTTGCTGGGATGTTCACTCCACTCTTCCCTGGAGTGAACATCCCAGCAAATTCACCCCAAGGTCAGACCATCCAACGCTTGGATAAACCTCCTTGGCTTCTTGGCCAGGTCACTTTTGGAAGAGATTTTTAACCTCAAATAGGCTTTTACCTGGTTAAATAAAGCATTTTGAAACTGCAAAAAACCCAAGAGCAGTACATAACAGTACATTTTTTTTAATTGTACTGTTATGTACTTCTTGTTTGGAAGCATTGCAATGAGAAAGCCTTTTCTCTAAAAATAACATTGCAGCATGGTTTAGGCTTGCAAAGTTGCATTTAAACAAACCACAAGACTTCTGGAACAATGTCCTTTGGACAGATGAAACCAAAGTGGAAATATCTGACCATAATTTACATACACCACATCTGACGAAAACCAAACACAGCATATCAGCACAAATACCTGATATCAGCTGTCAAGCAAGGTGGTGGAGGGGTGTTGATTTAGGCTTGTTTTTGCAGCCACAGGACCTGGACACCATGCAACCACTGACTTCTTCTTCTTCTTTGGGCTGCTCCAGTTAGGGGTCCCCACAGCGGATCATCTGCTTCCATCTCACCCTATCCCTTGCATCCTCTTCCCTCATACCGACCCTCTGCATGTCCTCCTTCACTACATCCATCAATCTTCTCTGTGGTCTTCCTCTTCTCCTCCTGCCTGGCAGCTCCATCTTCAACATCCTTTGTCCAATGTATCCACTATTCCTCCTCTGCACATGTCCAAACCGTCTCAGCCTTGCCTCTCTGACATTGTCTCCAAACTTGTCAACCTGAGCTGTCCCTCTGATGTACTCATTTCTAATCCTGTCCATCCTGGTCACTCCCAGGGAAAATCTCAACATCTTCAGTTCTGCCAACACCACCTCCACCTCCTGTCTTTTTGTCAGTGCCACCATCTACAAACCATACATCATAGTAGGCCCCACTACCGTCTTGTAAACCTTCCCTTTCACTCTTGCTGCTATCCTTCTGTCACAAAGCACCCCTGACACTCATCTCCACCCACTCCATCCTGCCTGAACTCTCTTCTTCACCTCTCTTGTGCTCTGTCCGTTGCTTTGGTTGGTTGATCCCAAGTATTTAAACTCATCCACCTTCGCCACCTCTACTTGTATCTTCACCGTTCCACCTGCCTCCCTCTTATTTATACCTTGCAACCACTGACTCAACCATAAGTTCCTCCAGAGTTTAATGTGAAGCCATCTGTCCAACAGCTCAAACTTGCAATAATTTGAGTGATACAGGACAATAATCCCAAACACAGCAGCAAATGTACAACAGAATGGCTGAAAAAGATAAGAACCAAGGTGGTTTAACGGCCAAGTAAAAGTCCAGATCTTAACCTGATGGAACTGGTGAGTTAAAAGAGCTGTGTATAAACAGATGCCCATAAACCTCAATGAACTGAAGTGACATTGTAAAAAAGAGTGGGCCAAAAACCTCCTCCACAACAATGTGAGAGACGGATGAAGTCATGCTGATAACCATTACTTAAAATAAAAATTGAAAAGACATAATTTTTAAAACATACCTTTAGTGCAATGAGCTGGAAATGCTTCACAACTTTGACATGTGAATGTAGTCATTTTACTTTATCTTCAACACTATTTTTACCCATAAGATCTCAGAATTTCCTTCACTCTAGGTGTTTCCTGTCTTTACTCTAAAACTCATCTCTTGAAACTTTTTCATTTTATAGTATTGTATTTTATTGTATCATATTTCATCACCTCATCACCATCACTTTCACAAATGAAACGCAAGTCACTGCAAGCAGGAAAAACCCAACAGGTTAACACCCCAAGCTGGCCGACATTTGGCTAAAAATAATCCAGAGTGGGGGAAAACCCCAGCAGTGCTTACTGCCGTCTTAATGTGAAGTTTGGTAGAGCTTCCTTGCCTGCTCCATTAGGAGGGGAGAGTGGTCGTCCACGTGTGGTTTGAGGCATGGTGGTTAAGACACATTCTCCTTTTCCCACCAAACAATTAATCCAGGTTTTGAGTGTAGGGCCCAGCCAACCGCGGAGTAAAGGGTTGACTCCACCCCTCTCAGCACACTTCCTCAACTCCATTTCTCCACCCCCTTTGACATTCACTCTGCTCCAACTCCATCAGGTCCCAGCTCTGAGGAAATTTGCATCTCTTTGAATGTGACGCTTAGAAAAAAAAAAGAGCAGGGAAGAAGGAAGAGGAGAAAAAAGGAAGAGGGGGAGAGGAGCGGAAGGAGGGAGAGAAGAGGAAGGGGGGGTTTGGGTGTGGGTGTGTTTGGGGGTGGGTTGGGTTGGGTGGGGGGGACTAGATTAAATTTTGCCGTCTAGAAAATGAGAAAAAAGGGCCCCCTCTATCTCTGGGAGTCTACTGGGGAGATCTTTATTCTGATTCTTGTTAGAATTGTTTATCACTGTGACAGAGCAGGCCGGGGTGGAGATAAAGGCAGTGCTCCATCACAGCGTTGACAGTGGTAGGACACGCGCTGGAATGAAAGGAGCCAGGGAAATATTATTAATAGATGCTGACTTGATTTGCCTCGATTGCACGTCAAGAAGTGGGGGCCAGGGCTTGATTGCAGCCCTATGAAGTTCTGTCCAAAAGGGAAGCTATTTTTCATTAAGTGATAGAAGTCTCCCCTCTCTCTGTCTCCTCTTTTTTTTCTTTCTGCTGCTGCTCTCCCCTTGCTTTCCAAGGAGCTGATAACTTATGCAGTTTATTCTAAGCATGCTGATTTGTGTCAGTGCAGCAGCGAAGGAGGGGAGTGGATGGAGAAGAAATGGGGTTAAAAAAACGGGGACTTATCTCACCTTTCACAATAAAACCCGTCCTGCTGGTTTAATGCTGTTTTTTGGTGAAAAGGGTACAAACCCTGGCGCTCACTATTGGCGTATCACCGGCATCTGTACAGCCATGCAGAGCTGCAACAGCCGCAAAACTCCCCCCGTCCTTGTCGCTCTCTCTCTCTCTCTCTCTCTTGACAACAGATAAAAAAGAAGTATATAAAATGTGATTACACAGGCAACATGTTCATGGGCACTGATATGCTGGGGCGCACTTTATTTTTAGAGTGTTGCATTACTAATGGATATACAGGAAGATGAGGATTTACACCCGCCCACGTACAATGCAGGCAGATATGAGCAAGCTGAGTCTATGCATCACATTTATGTGCAAAGCATAAAACAAGACCCCCCCTTCCCCCCATCACCCCATCACTAAAAAAAGAAGCAAAGAAAAGAAAGAAATTGATTCGCATAAGGGGGGAATGCAGCTTCTTGTGTGTGTGTGTCATGTGCAAACTTCTGAATTTACGAGGTTCAGTGCAAGTCTGGTTTCAGTCATAGTTTAACCCGTGTGTGAGTGTGTGTGTGTGTGTGTGTGTGTGTGTTTCTCACAAGAGAACATTTCCGAGCCAGAGGACAGCAAGAACCAAGAGAAGAGTCACCTTTAACCTGCTCCTCCCGGACTGCAGGGTGACTGAGGAGTGTGTGTTTGTTCTGTGTGTGTGTGTGTGTGTGTGTGTGTGTGTAGAAGAGACAGATGGAGGAGCCTACAGCAGGGTGAGTTTCTCCATGAGTTTTTTTTTTCTTCCTTTTTTTAAACTTTGGAGTTATCAGTGTAAGAAAGAATAGAATCTCTGCACGTCCGTTCCTCCTCCTGCTTGCCCACATCCCTTTCTTTTTGTCTACCTCTTCACTTTGCTCGCGTGTAATTAAGTCCGCTGCAGTTAATTTATGCACCGATATCTCCATCAGTTGCTGGCATTCCTGTGAAAATCCTCAAAAACGTTGCAAGGGTTTCTTTAATTGGATCTTATTGGCAGCACCCTCTTTCCCTGCTAACATTTACCGTATGAAATTTTTAGATTGGCAAATATTTCCTCCAGTGTATCATCATAGTGGGTTATGTTTCCCCTTTATGCTGACATTTGCTGATAGTTTCATGTCATTTTCAACAATGGATGTTTTCTTTCCATTTTCATCTATATGTTTAAATTGTCTGCAGGTGATGTGAAAGAAGAAAAAGGATGAAATTAATGAAGAAAAAGCTAAATGTCAGAATGTTCTGTGTTCTTTCAAAGCAATTATTCTTTAATGAAATAAAGCTGTTCTGCTGGGTAAAATAATAAATGTTGACTGGTGATGTTTTAAGCTCTGTGTGTCTGTGTGTGTGTGTGTGTGTGTTTGTGCAGGAGAGTGGGATTTCACTTAGCCCATTTAAATCTGAACTAATTCACTAAGAGCTCAAATGGGCTTGTTCTGTTAACTGGGGTCAACAGTTTCAAATGAGCTATTAAACGACTGCTGGAAGTGACAAATCTTGGAGTGCAATTCGAGAGGCTCTTAAGGCGCGACTTTCTCTCCCCTGCACCCTAATAACTTCACCAGATATGTGAGAACGCTATTAATTACGCCACTTAATGCCGGCGTGCCACACCCCGCACTCTGAGGAGCTTGACTTATTTCCTCTTCCGATCCTCTGAAGTAGGTGGCGACTTCACCCGGAACAATGGGCGAATATTCATCAAACGTCTCATTCGATTTTTCCCAGGATCATTTTTGCCCCCCCAACACTCCCCTTCCTCAGATCCCTCGCGTTAAAATATGTCTCCCTAAATTGCCGCAGACACATCTGCATATTTGGTTTTCTGTAAAATATTTGATTGCTCCTTCCATTAACTGTGACAGTGTGTGTTAAGGCTTCGTGGCATATAGGATATCTCTCTCTCTGTCTCTCAGCAGTGAAGAGAATGAATAATTGACCTGCCTTTGCTGTGAGGAAGAAAAGAGGAGAGAAGAGGAAGATATATCAGTTATCTTGGATTTTGTCAGCCACATAATGTAACGTATGGGCCAAAAAACTAAAAATACAGAAAGATTGAGTTTATTAGCCTCACATCATTGGGTAAAACAAAGCAAACACATGGTCTTTTTGTGCAGCAGCCACATGTAGAGAACAGCAGCTGTTAATCTGTCGTGCAGGTAGGCGTGTGTGTTCAGACTCTTTCTGTCTGACAAGTAGGAGTTTTCAGATGGAGGTTGGTTGGAAAAAATAACAACAAAAATGAAAATCAACAAAAAACCCTGCAGCAACTCACTGCATTTTTTTTTTACCTGGAAAACTAAATGCTCATCAGGGAATATGTGTTGTTGCTGTTCCTGGTCAATTTATAATGCAGAACTATTAAAGAGAATTTGCCCCCAAGACGCTCCCATTTGATTGGGAAATGGCTAAACTGTGTAAGCGGTGTGTTTTGTTTTGGGGTTTTTTCAGCATCTGGTTATTAGGAAGCTGCATTCATTATGTGTTATTGTTGCCTCCCCTCTGTGATCAAAAGTGGAATCTGGGTGTAATTCTATCAGTGAGCACAGAGAATATTTAGCGGCGGGATTGGCTGTGCAGTCTGAACACAGAAAAAAGAAGCGTGGATTTTTTTTTCTGATTACCTGAAGTTGAATGGAGTCAAAATGTCCACAGTCCCTTCCACAAGACTTTTCAGAATACAGCGGTAAACACTTCACGAGCTGGTTTCACTTTAGACTTGCCTGCAAGGTTAGACCAGTCTTGCTTTTGCTCATAGATTAGTCTAATGCAAGTTCAACCATTAAAAACAAATAAAAACCCACTCAATTTGATGTCTTAACAACCAACAGTGCATCAGTGGCCCATCTAGGGTTAGTGGCAGGGTTTGGGTTAGGTTCACAGATGCCTCTTTTCATTGAATATTGAAGAACTTTTAAGAGAAAAGCTGTGATGTGAAAATCATTTGAAAGGTAACTACTAGTTTCCAACAATGTGACTATTTAACATGTGGCTAAAAAAGACCATAAGATCTATGTTACCTTTGTAACAATCAGTGACACTTCCATTGACCAGCAGCACCCAACAACACAGAGGAGGAAAGTCATGACTCATAATTCGCTAAGAAATATTAACTTTATTATGAAGCTCACATTATAGTGTTGGTTAAATCCTTAAATCTATCCTTAATTCACTGGCCAGATAACTGCAGACAATCTTTAAGCATTTATTCAATTTAAGACAAATGCTGCTTTAATAAAAAAGAAAAAACCTCTGTGGGTTACAACCCTAGCTCCAAACCTAAACCTAACACTATCAAGAGCAATCATTCACAAAAACTTGAAATAGATTTTTGGTGTGTGCGAGCTAGAATGATTTTTTTTGTCACTTGAAAATAATAAAAACAATAATTATAATAGGAAAAAAACACACAAATTACACGATCATAGGTTTGGAGTCATCACTGATGATAACACAGCGCTCGCATGATTAAGTCTAATTTTAACAGTACCATAGCACAGCCTTAGGATGGTCTAATGTGCTTTGTGCAGCTCTCTGTTTGTTTTATCTCATCCATTGTCACAATCTGTCTTTGTGAAACTGATCCCTGAATTTGAATTTTTGACAAATACAACACGTTCACAAGCAGAAACAGCCACAGAGTCAAACAGCCACTAGCTTTACGATGATGAATTGACTTTTCTTCTGGTTTTCTGAACTGAAAGGTGTTAAATGGAATCAGCTGACATCTGTAATTGAGCTTGTTACCCCACATAAATGAGGCAGGGGCAAAATGCAATCACCCCAGCTGAGCTGACTCCACTGGAAGTTCCATGAGCTGATTTGGTTCATACTTAAAAAGTTAATGAATTTATCAAAGTTATTTTTACAGGAAAGTGATGAGCTTGAACAGACAGAGCAGAGCTGAACTACAGAGCTGGAGTGAGCATCTCTTTTACTTCAGCTAAAAGCTGGGAAATGAAGCCTAGATCCTTTGAAATTAGCTGTCATATTTTTTAGCAAACAGATTTAAAAAAATGATAGTTACAAAAAAAAAATAAACTCCACATTTCCACATTTGACACCACACCATTAGCTTTACCTTTCCTCGCAGCCACTAGGAAACCATACAAATTCAAGGCCACATCTGGCCCACATGTTGGATGATTCTTCTGTTGCTAAATTTTTTTAAAGGCTCTAACTTCATTGTACTCTTTGTCCTGTCTGTCCTCACTGGGCAGAATTGATGAGTTGGCTAATGATCACCTACTATTATAAATTATTATGAACATATACAATACATATCTTTGGCTGCTACTTTGTATTCTCCCCAACGGTTCTCCCATTGGTAATTTAGTAGAGGCTTTACGCCAGATGCCCTTCCTGATGCAACTCACACATGAAGTAATATACATATGAAATATGGGCGTCTCCAAGGAGACAATATTACACGCATATTTACTCTTAACTTTCAGACGCATCTCATATTTTTCTGTGAGAATCTGGGACTGTCCCTGTTAAATCAAGTTTGACCTCTAGTGACTAATATTATTTCAGTCACTGTATATATTCACCATGTGTGACAGTAAAAAATAATGGTGCAACATTTGGACAATAATGACGGTGGAAAGCTAAAACGTAAGCTACACTTGTAAACTTATAAAGACAGTTTTTAGGAAGACATATAAACCTTAAACATATCTGCAGTTGCATCTGATATATGGACACACACACACACACACACACACACACACACACACACACACAC
>VUQH01044319.1:8353-19148 GCA_015106775.1 Etroplus canarensis | reverse complement strand
AAAGATGATGAGAAGGAGGAGGGCTTGTTTTTCCGGTTGTTATCTCCTCACTCTACTGCAGCTGCCTCGCTGCACCACACAAACACCTGCCGGCCTTCCGCAACACCAAGAGAAAAGTCAATTCTGCCGTGTGATAACCTGGCCTTGTGTGTGCAGCGAGTAAAGACACCTTGTGGATGTGGTTAAGATACTCTGACACCCCTCTTTCCCTTGCTTTGCTCTGCCACTCACTCTATTTCGCCTTGTTTACTCACTATTTATGATTTTGTGTTTTTCTCCCCCTCTCTGCACACATGCTTTGCTTTCCTCTGCTGCCTTTGATCTGGGCGTTCAGAAGTGTTTTTGAAACGCTCCTCTTTTGTTCCCCCCTCAGTCCCGTCGTCTTTTCCCAAAGAGCAGCGTCTTCAGAAGAGTAGAAGCGTCCAATTCTGTCACAATTCTCTGTCGTCTTTGTGTGTGCTTGTGCTGGAGTGTGTCTCTGTATGTGGGCCTCTGCAAACCGGCAAGAGAAATTGACTACACAATAGCCTTGTGACTTTACAATAGCTGCTGTGGCGTTATCTTGACAGCAAAAGAGGACCCTTTTGTCTACAGCGGGCGTTGGCGGCAAAGGGCTCCATGTCCAAGAGCATGGCTTCCCTGTGAAGGACTTTGCCCACCACAGAAGGTGGCATATGAATGCTTGAATTCCATTTGGCATTTGTGACCTTTACAAGATATGAGTAATAAAAGAGAAAGAGCTGCTGTGTGCAGGGCCCATTAGCTGATCCTTGAAAGCTCTTGTTGAAGCTCTTCAGACCATCTCTGAGAGCCCTTCCACTGTGTTTTATCAACCTCCATGATATTCTTTGACAAAAGCCCCCTTGCTGTCTTTGTGTAACCCCTTAGGGTTACACAAAGACAGTAAAGCTGCAACAAGAGTGAAGAATATGATTATGATTGTGGGACATCTTCCTCTGGAATGAAAGGCAGCTTTTATACATGGGTGTGACAATGGTAGGGGGTTTGGATCACATATAGCACTTTTTGGAAGTTTTACCCCCAAATGGAAATTTTATAACAGTACTGTAAGAGACTTGTTTTGAAAGGTACTGTCTCCTAGCTTCAGCAGTCATGGAGTTTCTGTTTGTTTAAAAAAAATGCAACCTAACTATGAGTGGTTGCCAGTAATGTGGTGGATGTTTAGAGGTTAAAACCCAGATCATTACTGTCAACATCAGAGGTAATTGAGGAGGTTCCAACCTGCAGTGAGTCCTTACTCTGCCACCCCCAAACTGTGGTTCTGTTAACTTACAAGACAGTTTTTAAGGGGTTTTGTCAGTAAATTGCTGAATCTGAACAGGCCAGAAGGAGCAGCAGTCAGACAATCAGACAGGTTGGAAGCTAACCCCAAGGGTAGATAAACGTATTTGGAAGAGAAAACAAAGGCAAACAGTAACATTTTTTACCCAAATCAGACCAGTTTCCTAGTGCAGCTCTGTTTCCCCTAGTTGTGTGCACACAGTAAATGATTACTGGCACCATTTTCATTTCAATTTGAACTCTAAATAAAATACTAAACCTGCAGGTTATCAGGTTGAAACCATTTTGTCTGTAAGCCCAAATTGGAAGAATACATTTACCACTGATAACTGCTTTGTGTCAAGACACTGAAACCTGTTTAGAAATATGCATAACTTTAAAAATGTACAAAATACTAGAGCCCTTTTCATAACACCTGTCCATTACTTTTTATTAATGCTGACACATACAATATCCTTAAACTATTATAATTTTAGACACCAACAGTAGTGTTACTTAGAAATCCTGCACAAAAAATGTGTTGTTCTCGGACTTTCTGCTGTTGGGCCCAATCGAAGAAGCCAGTCCTGGACAAATTAGCGGTCGTTTAAAATCAGCGCACCTCGCAGATGATCTTCCTTACAGTTGAATGATTTCTTTCAAATGATTTGAGTGTCTTTTTAAATCCTCTTCCAGACTAAACCTCCTTTTTTCTGAAAGTCTTAGAGAGTCCTTTAGATCTGTGAATGATAATTCATACACTTCAACAGTAAAGACACCAGCAGACCTGAGATGTCAGAGGTTTAAATTAGAAGCTCTACCTGTCACTCCCTAAGGAGCTTCTACTAATTAGCACCTGATGTAGAACCCCTGATTTATTTTATTTAACTGTCAGTGTGACTGATCAGCTTTCTTTGCTTGTCTTTTTCAGTTTTTTCTGTGTCATTTGTTTGAGTGTATCACCTTCTTCAGCAGGCAGTTTTATTGACGATCAATTGTTTGCCTGTCTGACCGAATATGTCAAAAAGTAAAACATTTTTTTCTCCACAATGTACTTTCTTTATTTACCGTAACCATTCAACTTTTCTATAGATCTAGATGTACAGATCAAAAATGCTGCCAAACCCAGGGTGCAACATAGATACATTAGCCTACTGAAAGCAGAATCAGAATCATATTTACTGGCAAAGCATGCTTTCACACACCCAAGGCATTTGACTCCAGTTCTCAGTAGCTCACAATGTGCTCACGGAGAGTACAAAGAACAAGCTACAGGAAGGAAACCAGCGCAGGCATACGAAGATAATAAAGCTAGACAAGGATAAAAGGTTCAGATACAGCAATTATGTGCAGCATGTGGGTGTAAAAATAGAAATTAATAGCGTCTATATACAGGTTAAGTTGTTCCTCAGTGAAGTCTGTATAGGGTTGTGGTCTGGTTTGTACCACAGTAGCAGTTTCTTTTATGTTTTTTTATTCTTTTACTCAGTAAATGTCACTTTTGTGTTTGATATTCAGATGGGTAATTGATGTGTACAGTATATTATATCCACTTTTGTTGCTGCTTAAATTTAGTTGGGTCCTTTACACGTGAAAAACACACAAAGTGCACATAAGTTCAGCTAAACTAAAAAAAATTCTCTACACCATGAAATATGCATAACATTTTATACCTTTTAACTTTTTTCTTATAATTGAAAAACAGAACTACAGATGAGATTGTAATAAACTATAAGACTGATACGAATCCACATCTGCGGCCACAAGTCGCTCTCACCTCTTTCTCCCTTTGGATTTAGTCAGTATAATCCCAGCGGCCAGCTCATAGGAGCCATTGTCCTCCTAAGTGGATAAAGCAGCATGGATTGGATTTTTAATGGTATTAGCAGACCAGGAACCAATGACCAGTAAAAGGATTGCAAACTTGCAGAGACCTCTGTGGGACCACAGATAAAACTGTGGAATTGTAACACCTCAACTGATTGCATGTCTGAGTTTGACTTCAGCATCAACACATTTCCCAGAAGTACTGATGACCCCCATATGATGCACAGGCAGCAGCACAGCTCAGCCGGCCTCTCCACTGTCACCCTTCCTCCTCTCCTGGAGCTGTCAATCAATGCCAAGGCTGCTCTGACTGGTTTAAAGGTTTTGCTGATTGATACCACAGTTTAGCTGGATTATAGACTCTAATCCAGCATGCTCTCTCTCTCTTCTAGTCGCAAAAATGCATGTGGAAATTACTCAGAGCAGCACTGACACTTCTCTGAGAGGCAGAGCTGTGGAGAGAGGGAAAGGGAGTACCTCATGTGTCCACTAGGGGAGCTGCTCTCTATAAAACAAGTCCCTGCTGCACGGAGCAGACACGGTTTGAACACTGCAGGCTTCAGCAGGCAGCGTGTTCAGTGCTGTGGCAGGAAATACATGTGCTTCCCGATGAAATGGACTAACACAAACTCATGTGTTCATCCATATTATTTGTAAAGCCTAATGAATTTCATACAGCTTGCAATGTATTTTATACTTTTAATGCACCGCTTTCTTTAAATAATTCTGATTTCTTTTAAATGATCTTTCAGCTTACAGCGCTTGTGATTTGCAGCCTTATGTGTTTGTATTTTACTCAAATATTTGCCAATAACAATGAAGTTAAACTTGATTGAATTCATCTATAACTGAACAACTTTACAGACTGAGATACAGTAGAATGTAGTTCTCAGATTAAACAAGGAAACTGTGCTCATTTTAAGTGCCACGTTATTCATTTTTACTCACTCATACTATATTTATACATTTATTTCAATATTTAAAAGAAAAAATAATAAAAAGAAAAAAACTATTTTACCTTTTATTATTCTGAAAGGGCTTTGTGTAAAGTCACCCCTACTGTACAGAAATAGAATGATATATATTTCAGTTCTACTTTAAATGACTTCCATCAAATTTCACCAAAAGCGTGGGTTTAACAGAACAGTCAAACTGTATCTTGACTTATGTGTATTTTTTTAAAATTATACACAAAATTATTGTTTTCTAAACCTTGGAGGATCTATTTCTTATTTATGGAATTAGAAAGTGTCCATAGGAGACATTTCTATACAGTGTGCTGTAACACAATCCAAAAAATTTATAGGTCTTTCATAAATATTTCATTTACAATTGATGATGCAGGCCACTTGTTTAATTACTTCATTGGAATTAGGAGTATTTAAAACAGAGCACTGAATGTGTGTACTGATGAGCGATGAGTTTTTGTTCAGTGCACTGCTCACACACCTAACTGTCTGCTTTTCCTTTCCTGGATGAAATTATTTATTGACAATACAAAATCATAGATTGATTTTAAGTTAAAACACTGTGTGTTACAGCTCTAACTGAGTCATGCAGAGACGTGTTTGTAACAGGTTGTCCACAAAACCTTATCAACACACCACATATGCAACTGAACAAACTTACCCACCAAAATATTCATAAACTGAGCTTGTTTCAGCTCATTAAAGCTCATACAGTAACAACTAAGTGCACATGTTGGACATGGTGCATTCAAATCCTTTTGCTCCGTCTTTGTGTTTTATCAAAACAGAGTCACATATAATTGTGTATTATTGCTCATCAGGGTTTGGATTTTGCACAGGATGTCAGAGTGCTGTGTTAAAACCACACAGTCTGCACAGTCTATTTTTGACATGCAAATGGAGACCTCCACTGCCTTGAGATGATCATGAATTGGTGTGAGAGACACCAGCACACTGCTGGCCGATCACTAAGGTTAGTGACTAGACGTGAAACTCAATAATCTATTGATTAACACTTACAGGGTTGTGCAATATAGCCAGGGCTGCATTTAAATCAGGGAGCAGAGGGTCATTTCTTGCCTTTGCCACATGCATGCTAATTTGCAGTTGCATGCTGTCTTTTTGTTTCCCTGTTTAGTGTAGTGTCGGTTGCCACAGAAAAGATGATAGATTTTAAAGAAAGAAATAAAAATGAAAAGAACTCCGTCATCCATCCACCCATCCATCTATCCATCCTGTGGGGCATAAAGGACAGTTAAATAAAATACTGCTTGACAGGGAGAGAAGGGAGAAGAAAAGATTTTTTTTGTTGCATTCTCTGACTTTTGCTGACAAAAGAGGGCAGTATGATGACATTGACAAAGTAAGCAAACTTTTACTCTGACATACACAGCGCTCACCGTGTGTGAAAAAAAAAAAAGATCGAGAGTAAAAGGCTTTCTCAGTGTGTATGTGTGTGGTATTCAGGAAGGTGTGTGTGTGTGTGTGTGTGTGTGTGTGTGCGCGCAGCATGCCTTTGCCAATATGCTCAGTGTATGCAATTACTCATTCATGTAGATGTGTGTGAACGAGTGCACATGCACGCATTGCTTCTCTCTCACTCTCTCTATCTCTCTCTCACACACACACACACACACACACACACACGCACACACACTTTCTCCAGCAGTTGTGGAAAACATTAAGCCCAGCATTATGAAAACACGGAAGAATGTGTGTGTGAAGTGTGCGCAGGAGGGATTTTTTCTTTTTTAAACATCACACTGTATGAAACTAGAAAAGAAAAAAGGAATCATATAACCTGATTTGTGCTCCAAATTTTCTGACCTGCCTCAAAGGCAGTTGCAAAACTTTAGTTTTTGTGCATTATTACACACCTTTCATGTAATATCCCCTCAATGAAAAAGAAAGAAAAATCCATTTACAGTAAGCTACAGTAATGCAGTCTAGCAGGAGAAAAGGGTCTCAAAATGCATTCTTGTCATGTAATTACATCAGAAGTGCTAGAAAGCCTTTGACCAGCATAACCCTGGTTAGCATTCAACAAACACTTGTCTCGGGGATGAAAGCCTCATTGAAAGCCAGCCTGCTAATGATAGTATACTCAAACAATCAGGGCAGAGCACACATTGGCCCCCGTCTCGCATAACGACAAACGCCAGTCCTAAATACGATGGCATCGCTGCTGCGTGTTGGAACCGGCTCCTGGTGCGTGGCGCCAACTCGGCCCCGCTGCTGCCAAGCATTCTTCAAATTTCATTAGGTAATAGCTCATTCATTACCAGGGCTGGGACCGGGGCTGCAGCCGTCATTAAACCCTGATCAGACAGAATGCACACACACATACACGTTTACAGAAAAACATCATTGCAGGAAAGATATGGCCTTTACTGCAGGCATGCACATACACACTTACACCCTAAGCTTATAATTTGCTTAAACCTCCCCCAGACCTCTGAGACCCTCCCTGGCTCTCTTCACTCTCCAGTGAGCACACTTGCTGGGGGCCACCTCTGCTCCCTGGTCTCTACTGGCCATGGGTGGAGGCCCAAACAGCTGGGCCCATGGATTCCCCTCTTTTCTACAAGAATGAGTCTGTGCCTGTATGCACAGTCGTGAATGCATACGTACGACTGTCTGCATGCATGACTGAATTTGTTCCTGCATGGGAGTGGGCTAAAGGCGACGTGTTTTACACCCAGAATCCCCACAGCGTCATTGTTCGTGTCCGGCTTGAAGGCCCAGACTGACGGCAGACCTAACAATATATTTTTTTAAAAAATCACTCTGAATTAATCTTAGTGTTTTTCAAAATTGTGCTTGGTGCCCTATATGAGGTTTCATGAAATGCTGATGGGGTCAGGAGAGTTTCCTAAGGCAGCCTAAGGCTTGGATTATATTTGCTTGTGGACACAGACAGCTGCAGACACCATGGATGAATAATCATTCCTATTATTTTTTTTAATCTTTTTTTTCTAATAAAACACTGCTTGGAGTCTCTGAGTACCTGGTCCATTTTTTGACATCCCTAAATATGAAGAGCAATTGGACATCTGCTCACAGCCTTACTTAGATTCTGTTAGTACTGACTTGTGTGAAGCTCTTTTTTCTAAGTCCTTTTGCACTGGTAGTCCAAATGTCATTTACACAACATGTGATTTCAGCATATTTATTACTTAACATAAACACAGTCATAAATGTGGAAATATACGTCAACTAGAAGCTTCCGTGATATCACAATGGAAGAAAGCATATACGTCAGTTTCAAAATAGAAACCCTACTATAAATGGACTGGTACTTATAAAGTACTTTTCTACTTTAACTGAGCACTCAAAGCGTTTATTTTTTTACTACAAGCGCTATTCTCACACACACTCATACAGTGCTTTACTGTATGCCTTTAAGTGCATTTAACTATCACACACTCCAATGGATGCATAGGGAGGAATTTCGGGTTTATTGTCTTGCCGAAGGACACTGTGGCATGTAGAATGGCGCAGCCAAGGACTGACCCAACAACCTTTCAGTTAGAAAATGATCTACTTCCTTTAAAGCACTTTACAGTGTTTTAAAGTTAAAAAATGCATTCCACCCACCCCATGCAATGCCTATGGTGTGTGTTTTGCCTGTTTGACTACAGGTTAGCACAGAGAGTTGGGGTGTGGAACAGGGTCAGTGGTTTATCTGTGATTGTGCTGCTTTTTTCCTTAATGCTTATATCTGCTGGTGTTTTGTTGTTGTTGTCAGCAGTTATACTCTTTTTATCTTCATGCATATTTTCTGTTTTGAATGCTCATTAAACATAAAATATTATTCTTCAAAGTTAATTTTTTCTTCAGTGTTTTTTTTTTGTATTATAGTAGCTAATTAAAATAGAGAAAAAAGTCAGAATGCCATCAGAGTCAAACACCTTCCAGAATGATGATGGGGTAACTTGAAGTCTTGCATGTTGCAGATGGATACTTTTGTGTTTTGTGGCTTGACATCTTTGGATTTGATCCTCACCTTCATAAAATGTATAAAATTTCTATCATCAAAATCTGTCAGTGTGAGTCACAGTGACAAACCCACAGAGAACAAGTTAACAGCTGCACCTTCACACAGCTTTTTCAGGAAAGGCATGGCTCCTTAAATAATGTTAGGATGGGTTTTAAATTTTTTAGGTCACGTCACCGTGAGAATTTCCAGCACGCAATGCTGCTATTTTTTACCTTGTCTACACATTTAAGTATAGCAATGCATTGTTAACCTAGTGAGAGCTAAGTCAGTAATGACCGTTATGTTTGCTATCAGAATATGTAAGTTTTATTAATATTATCTTTTCTAAAATTGTTCTCTAAGGTCTTGACAATCAGGGATAAAGAAAACAATTTTTTTTGGAACAGGTTCCAACAGGGGAGTGCTGAATCATATTTGACCTAACTCACATACAGCGATGAATGATTCAATAAACATAAGTGGTACATTTAAAAAAAAAAAAAACAATAACACAACTATTTGTTTTCAGTGAAGCTTATGTTTAAGTTCAATAAGGAAGATCTGTATTTACCCATCTGTCTGCATTCCTAGGTGTTCAGGGTGATAGACCATTCTTTACACTGCTTCTGCTTTGCTACGCTGTGAAACTCAGATCTGTCGACATCACGCTGACCCAATCATCTTCTTCCCCACTTTGTGAGAGCCAATCAGCCTGTCTTTAAATATTATATTTAAAGTACATGGAAGCTCTTCTGTGCTCTTCTTACACACGACCTGGGGCGGCTGTGGCTCAGGAGGTAGAGCGGGTCGTCTTTCAGCACAAAGGTTGGTGGTTCGATCTCTGATTTCTCCAGTCTACATGCCGAAGTGTCCTTGGGAAGACACTGAACCCCAAATTGCTCCTGATGCATCCATCAGAGTGTGAATGTGTGCATGATAGTTAAATGTGCTTAAGGCATAGAATAAAGCGCTGTATGAATGTGTGTGTGTGTGTGTGTGAATGGGGCTTGCAATAAAAAAGTGCTTTGAGTGCTCAGTTAGAGTAGAAAAGTGCCATATAAGTGCCAGTCCATTTACCTGCCTCCTTACCATCTTCACCTCATTCTGGTCACTCAGATCCTCATCTAAGCCTCCACCTACTTCATGTTAACCTCCAACATCAGTGTCTCAAATCCATGGGGAATCCTGTCCAAGTTCCTAAGATTGTTGGACTTCTGTCTGCTATGTTGCTTTGTTAGAGTCTGATTTCCAAACAATGTATCACTCAAACTCTGTACCCCAACAAATCAATTTCAGACTCTTCAAACAGTCTCTCCTTATTGAACTGCCATATGACATCAAAACGTATTATAAATGCAATTGTGAGTGCTGGCATTCTCATTAACATTCTTTCCAGTCAAGTTCCTCCACACCAAACTCATCCATCCATGCCTTTATGGATCTTTCTTGGTGCACTGAGGCACGGTCATGCTAGAACAGAAAATGGCCTTAGCTGAACTTGTTCTCACAAAGTATAGAATTGTCCAAAATGTCTTGGTAAGCTGAAGTATTAAGACTTCCCTTGACTGGAACTATGGGGCTCAGGTCAATCCCAGAAAAACAACCCCATGGCATTATCCCTCCTCCACCAAACTTTAGAGCTGGCACAGTGCAGTCAGGCAGGTAATGTTCTCCTGGCATTCATCAAAGCCAGACTTGCCAATTAGACTGCCAGACAGAGAAATGTGATGTGTTAAGCCCCAGAACATGTTTCCACTTTGAGAGGCGGTGTGATTTACACCAATCCCTCCAACACTTGGCATTGAGCTTGGTGATGTAAGGCCTGTATGCAACTGCTCAGCCATGGAAACCCAAGCCACGAAGGTGCTGGTGCACAGGTTTTATGCTGATGTTAATAACAGAAAAGGTTTGGAACTCTGCTGCTGCTGAGTCAGCAGGGCATCGGTGACATTTATGCACTATGTGCGCCGAAGCACTCAGCAACTCAGCTCTGTAAATTTACATGGTCTGTCACTTTGTGACTGAGTCACCGAGGTTCCTAAACACCTTCACTTTGCAATAATGCCACTTACAGCTGATCGTGGACCAGCTAGGAGGCAAGAAATTTCCCAAACTGGCTTTTTTCAACAAGATTTAGTAAGCTCTTTGAACAAGACATTTTTTTTTCAAAAATGATTGTAAATCCAGACTGTAAATGGGTTTGATTTTACACATCTGTGTCAACAGGACTGATATAAACACCTGAATTCAGTGACTCAAAGGTGTGGCTCAATACTTTTATCCATATAGTCTATGTATGAAGTGTAAACATTAAGCTTAACAGTAGACTTCTGCTCCCAGGCACAAAATATAGCTAAAATATAGCTTAATAATGTATAAATAATAATGTATGCAAAATTTCTATTTTGGTCAGCTGGCACATTATGACCTTTAGGAGCTTTATTTCCCTGACACTAGAGAGACTGTCGCCTGCTAACCGCTCTTTAACCTGACAACTGGTACTCAGGGAGCCATTTCTCTCCATACTTGTGAGTTTTACACATCATCTGACTAGAACTACGCTTGGAATTTAAATACAGCTCTGAACAGTTAATTTTTTCATTAAGCTGAAAAAGGGACTGTGTGAGAAAATGTTTGAATAGGGCTGAGTGTGACTGTGGAATAGCCACTGCCTCCTAAATGAATTCAGTACGGAGCCCCCCCCCCCCCCCCCCCCCCCCCCACCCCCCACACCCCACCA
>VUQH01044318.1:0-10356 GCA_015106775.1 Etroplus canarensis | reverse complement strand
CGTTGGGATGATGGAGCTGCTCAGCGAGATGTTGAAGATGTCAGTGAACATCTGCTAGCTGCTCTGCACAATCCCTGAGCACTCTGCCAGGAATGTTGTCTGGTCCAGCAGACTTCCGTGGGTTGACCCTGCACAGAGTTCTCCTCACGTCAGCCGTGGTGAGACAGAGCACCTGGTCATCCGGAGGAGGGATGGATTTCCTCGCTGTTGTTGTGTTTTGTGCCTCAAACCGAGCGTAGAAGTCATTCAGCGCGTCTGGGAGGGAGGCGTCACTGTCACAAGCAGATGATGTAGTCCTGTAGTTGGTGATTGTCTGGATGCCCTGCCACATGCGCCGGGAGTCTCCAGTGTTCTGGAAGTGGCCATGGATTCTCTGGGCATGTGCACGCTTCACCTCTCTGATAGCTTGGGACAGTTTGGCCCTAGCTGTTTTTAAGGCCGCCCTGTCTCCTGCTTTGAAGGCTAAGTCTCTCGACTTCAGAAGAGCGCGCACTTTTGCAGTCATCCACGGCTTCTGGAGCGTGTGGTGATGGTCTTGGAGACGGTCACGTCATCAATGCACTTCTCAATGTAGCTAAATGATGCTGTTAGAAGAGAAATATCTGAGTGTGTAGTTTAAGAATGCCATACTCCCTTTTTTTATCCCTTATTAGTACAGTGGTTTTCAGCCGTGCAACACAATTCCAAAATGGGTTTCTAATAATCGATTAGCCTTTTAAAATGATTAACTTAGATTAGCAGCCACACCTAGAGATTGATGCAAAGGATGGATAGTTGCTCATAACGGACCTCTATGCAAAAATGGAGATCTTTTTTATAAAAAAAAAAAAAATTGCTTTTACTCACAAGGTTTAAACCCACCCATGAACCATGGGCAATCAAGCTAATCGCTTAAGCAATGGGATAATAATAGTTTATTAATCTATAAATTTGTCATATTTCTTTAGTATTTTGCCTCACAGACAGCCTATCTCTCTATTACTTCCAACCTTAAAATAAAGAATTTTAACTTTTATTTTATCTTTTTTTGTCCTGAGTTTGGGTTCTTAAGTGTTTGAACAGAAATACTTGGAGCCACTCCTACAAAGAATTATCTTCATTAAAGAGCAAACATCTTTATTCAACAATATTTACTTTTTGTGGCTATTTTTCTTTTTAATACATTTGACACTTTAGTGAGAATTTATTATGTAATCAAGTAATTTTTTAGAGCAACCAAGACTTTAATCAGTGAAAAACTTCTTTGATATTTCATCAAAGAGATTGTTGTTTTTAGGATTAAAATAAAACAGGAAAAGTGGAAACTAGGTTTTTAGGAAAAAAGTTATATTTTCTCAGGCAAGAAACCTGATCATCTTTTTGACATGCCTGTAAAAGAAATGTTGATTTTGTTTCATGCAACATCATCATCACAATTCATTTGATTTTATTTATATGCAAAGTTTTATGTGCAAACTCACAAGTTATTTCCGAGCACTTTACACAGTGAGGTCAAACCTTATAAATCTAAACCCAAACACGTGAAGGGCATAAATTAGTTGGTGTCTCAGGCCTCTTGATAAATAGGTTGCTAAAAAGAATTCTGGATAAACAATCCACAGAGTCATACAAAGAGACATGCAAAAGCACAACCAAATTTGAATGGAGCAATGTCACCTCAAAATACAGATATATTTTATAACTACATCATCTAAATGATTTACAAAGACAGTAAAAGACAAGGCAAGCAAGGGGATAGAAGAAATGTAACAGGACAAAGGAGGAGATGAGGCAATGACAGAGATGAAAACAAACTCTCTGTAGTGAGGTGAGGCCTGAGACTGACAGCTTTACAAAGGAAGGAGAAAATGGAATTTGAAAGTGATCTGAAGAAGGGATATTTGTACTGACACACACACTTACACACATACAAAACTCACTTACAATGAGCTGCTACGAGGGGAAAAGAATATGTGGTAAAATCAATGACACAGACAGGGACAGGTTGGATGGTAGAAAGATAGTCATAGAAAAAAGGAAGAGCAATAAAGACAAACAGAGATAAATCTTGTGACTGATGACTCATGAAAATTAAAACCTTTCTTCTCAGAGACATGCTTTCATTTCCCCTCCCTGCTGTGATCCGTTTTTCTTGAGCAGCGGTTGTAGCTCCAGGTACACCAGGTGCATGCAACTGTGTACGCACACCGAAAGAAACTAAAAGTAAGCACACCAAGAGTTCTGGTTTCTCTCAAGGTATTCTTTCTTTTCAAAATGATTAGTTTTTCAGTCACACATTCAGTTGCCTTGTAGGCAAAGTATTAGAAAACCTAAAAGAATTTCCTATGGCATGACTTGCCATAGTGCCTGTGATGTTGAGCAGTGCAGTCTCACTTTGAGCCCACCTCACCAATACTCCACAGTCATAACTCATGAAATACAAGGATCTTTCATGGTCTCTACAAGAGCGAATCAGAAGCAATAAAAAAAATCAAATATAAAGCCATTTCAAAGCGTACAGCGATGCTTTGTACTGACTGTACAAGAGACCCACACAAGACAACTTGAAAGGGAGATGAAGGAGATGACTCAATCGAGTTCGGGGTAACATAAAAAGAGCTTTGTGTGTGAGAGTGGGTGTGCATGTGTGTGGGGTAGGGTTGGGGGGAGGGTATTTATATTTTGTTTGAACTGAACTCTCACCACAATGTTAACATATTTTATTAGGTGTGCAAATACACAGCAGGCTAATAAGTTTGTATTGGAAGAATAATTAAAACAGTGCGCAGTGGTGCATGTCTTCATAACTTCAGGCTTTATCATGAGTCACAATAGACTGCAGTCTATTGTTCAATAAGGGATTGCTAGGCCTGTGTACATAGAGACAATTGATAACATTTTACTGACACCAGCTCATGGGACACAGCAGAGGAACAACATTTCAGTCCAATTTGTAAGTCACTGTTGAACATTGCTCTATTTAAATACTAACTCAGGACAAGCCATTTAAAAACTGGTACGTTTACATGAGTAAGGGCTAAAAAATGTTTTACTTTAAGAGACAAATCCTCAACTGAAGTTCAATGCACCTCAAGGTCTTATTTGACCTCTTGTGAACACTCAGCCAGTTTCTCCATGTTTTTACTGTCATGAAGAACAACCAGGCCATGTAAACTCTGAACACTGAAAAAAATTGTTCTTCAGCAGCTAAATTACTAAATTATACCTACATGTATATTTTTAGTCATGGAGATAAACAATTGAGGCAACTGATTTATAATCCATACACCAAAATTCACAGCTAAGAATGTGTTAGAAATTAAGCTTTTTGTTGCTGAATAAATTACCATCGCCTGGCTGGAATATAAACCCAAACATGATCGCTGTCATAATCCGCTGAAATGATGAAAGTAGCACTTCAGTCTTACTTTGCTACCACGGACTGTTTTAAAGAAAATTGCTACAAACCCAAACAGAGCAAACCTAACATGTCACAGGATTCATAACTGCTGCTTGCAGTTTTTCTTCTGGTCCAAAGGATTTATGACCATCTGACTTGAGGTGCTATTTTTGAAGAAGCAGCCTGCACCTGTTTAGCATGAAATCACACATATATAAATCCCTGTGCTTCTAGTCACTGGATAGAAAATTAAAATATTTTATGATTCATTTAATTAGTTATTGATTTTACCTTTCGTCCAGGTTTTTCTGGTCTGGAGTGGGCGTCTGGGAGATTAACACTAAAAAGCAAGCACATTCGGCTTGGGTACAGCAAGCATTATTTGACATAAATTTGCATTTTCTCTTTATTTTTCTGACCGTTTTTGAAACAAAAGTGTCTGTGGTGCTTGAGCTAATTAAACTTCAACCAACAAAAAAAATCTTAAAATAGCACCAGTGATTTTCTTAGGGATTATTTTGTTGCTGAACTTGTCTCCATCTACCTACTAATACCTTCAGTGAGACTGACACATGAAGCCTAGCTTTTCTTTTGAAGCTGTGAGGTCCAAGTTTATCAAATTTACCCTGAAGCCTCATATATTTGTTATTCCAAAGACATACCAAGAAGACAGTGAACAAATTTGAAAATCATATTCTAAAGAATAAAAATGGTTCATTTTGTTATTGTAGAAAATCCATCTGCAGATTACTGTTCCTTTTTGATCTTTCGCTCTGTGTCTCCTCCATGACACCAGCTCAGTTAATTACTCTATGTAAATAAAAAATGAAGTGTTTACTTAGATATTTTTAAAGTACGGGAGTGTCTAAGTGTATGAATGTGTGTCACTTCATTACTGAGATAACAGGAGAAGAGTGCAGGAGGCTGTCTTTCAGAAGTCAGCACTGTATGCAATGTTTATCCTCCACATATTGCGCCGTGTTGACCAGAAAACCCCACTGGGGCCATTGGACCAGCTGGTGTAATACTGGCATACACACTGCGCTAAACACCAACACTTTTCTCCCTCACACCCAAACAAACACACAGCAAACACACTCACTCTGTTATCACTACACATACATCACCCTATGGTAGCCCCTCTGTTTCACTCCTCTCCTCCACCTTACGCCTCATCAGACATATTATAATTAGCTGTGCTGAGTAATTAACACCCGAATTAGGACATAATTTGCATATCTGCCCTCATTTGCATATACTCTTTGCAAGAGTGAGACCTAACATTCCTCCACACATTGACACTCAAACTTTTTCTGACCTTTTTGCACACAACAAACATACATTTTCTCATCTAGAAAACAAGGTTGAGAAGCAGCGAGGTGAAAAGGTAAGAGGAAGAAAAGACAGAAGATGTAAAATCTGTACAAGCTATAGAAAAAAGAGCAAACATAAACGGGACTGAGGAGGTGGCCAGTAATAGAGGTACCCAGGATAGAGTGAGAATGTGACACACGCCAAATGAGAAAAAGCAAAGTAAGACTGAAAGAAGACTGCCTCTCCATTTATACATCTCACTTAAGCCCATAAACCTTCGGAATTGAATCTTGGCTGTGAAAGAGGGACAGAGACAGAGACAGAGAAACAGCGGCAGAGAGAGAGAAAGACAGACAGAGAAACAGAGGGAGAGAGAGAGAGAGAGAGAGAGAGAGAGAGAGAGAGAGAGAGAGAGAGAGAGAGAGAGAGAGCGCGCAGTGGCAACTCAGGAAATCAGAACGAAGGCTGTTCAAGCATAGAAAAAAGAAGCGAGAAGGAGAATGACGAAATACTTCTCTCTCTCTGTGACATTTGCCCTCTGAATCGCATCAGCTCAGCGGAGCAGAACAGCGAAGAGTGATGCAGAGTCAAAGGAAGAAAGAGTGAGACAGGCAGACAAACACAACTGGGAAGAAGCAGAGGGAATTAAAAGGAATAGAAAGGGCATGAATGACAGTAAAGAGGAAAAGAGCGACAGGATGGGCAGAGCACCTCCCGCTAGACATTGTTTCACCAGTCGTTGCACAGAAGAGGAAAACCTGAGTTATGCTTCTGCGTTCCACATCGCTTTCACGATTTATGTTCCAGCGGGGATAATGCAGCTGGATGGCTCTGTTGAAAAGACACCCATAAATCTGGTCTTGTTTTCAATTTCTTTCTCTCTCTCTCTTACACAGCATCCTTCAGATCCTCTCAGCCTGCATTCTTTGGTGCTCATCTGCACTGGTCTATTTCCCGACTTCTTATGTAAAGGTATTCAGAAAGCAGAAAGCCTTTGTTTCATGTATATATTGGGTTCTGCTGAGCTTGTAAAGCCTGTAAAATACAAAAGCTGCACACACACAAAAAAGAAAAAAGAAAATCACTCGTTGTCTGCTTTAAACACAGGCAAACACCACACGAACACTCATAGGCCCTAATCTATTCTTCTTCAAAATGTTACTTAACAGTACCAAGCACCGTCAAACATCAGTGTCAATCACATTGATATTTAAAATCCATTTTCAAAAACAGTTCAGTTTTTGCATTTAATGTTTATTAGTCAATATTTGGCCTTCAGTAACTGTGCATTGTATTAGATTTGGGCAGTATCATAGTGTCAAAAACACACAATCTTTTTTCTGTTACACTTAGACAGGGATACTCTGTTAACATTTATATTGCAATACAGAACACATACCACCATAAGTCAGTTATGATATTAGGGACTGGAGCACACAAGCAGCTATGCCAAGAGAAATGGCAAGTCCTGGTGGGAATGCAGGACTCTTAAAAGAGAAAATGGGAATATTTGGGTTGAAGGTCTAATGATGCAGGTAAGTCAGCCAAAGAGCAGTATAGAGCAGTGTGAACAATAAACCTACATAATTAGGTGTGATATACCTAAATTAGCTACCCAAAGGCTGATGTATTAATTTCTGGTTGTACACTTGCATAGCTTTTTGTATGTCTTTTCTGGGATCAATGTCAGATGGTGAGTTAGAACTGTTACTTAAAGTATAAGGGGATCCAGGCAGTGGAGAGCATAGATTTTCAGCCCTTGCAAAGAAAATGCAGACATATTAAAGTTGTACAAAGAGTTTAATCTGTTGCCAGAAAAAGGCCTGGCAATGGGGGAATGAATACCCAGAAAGAAAAAATCAAATCTTTAAAGATGTCTGCCTAGCTTATCACTGATATGACCCCAGTCAGCAAGTCAAGAAACTGAGGAAGTCTCAGTTTCTGCAAGTCCAGACTAAATTGAGTCAGAGTTTTCAAACATTTGGAGAACACAGATTTTCATCATTTGCAAAGAAAATACAGCAGCATATTACAGTGGGAGTATTCAGCAATGGGTAAAGGTAAAGTCTGTTGAGCTTTTTACACCCGAGCCTACTGGCTCATCAGGCCGAGGCTTATCCCAGTTTCTCTCGGTCATGAGCTCGGCACCTTAACCGTTACACCACTGCCCCCGCTTATTCAGCAATGGGGAAAGGGGTAAAAGGTCTCCCCAAGATGTTGCCACGGGCGATGAATCCACATATGTGAAATGTGCACAGATTCTATGCCAGGTAACCTTCCTGACACAACTCTTCCCTTTATCCAGGCTTGGGACTGCCACTAGGAGTACATGAGCTTGTGTCACCTCCCAGTTGCAAACCAGGGACTTTTCGCATGTGAAGCAAATATGGAAACAACTACACTATGCAGGTCACAATGGGGAAAGGAGTACCCAGACAAAAAAACTGAAATCACAAAAGGTGTGTGCCTAGCTGTAATACTGATCACTGATGGGCCCCCAGTCAACAAGGAAATGTAGATGTTTGCTTTATCGTTTCCACAAGTCTTTGTTTCTGCAAGTCCAGACTCAAACCAAAATCCTGCAGTTTTCAAATATGCTTCAGCAGCATTTTCAAAAGTTCAAAAACCAGCGGCGATTCTAAGATCAGACCTTTAGAGCAGCTCAGCCCCCAAATCACAATGCCATGCATACAATGCCTAGGAATTAATAGAACATTAATACTTAAAAACTTTTAGCAATATGAGGTTTACAGCACAAAATATTCCTTTAAAGAAAAGTAATAATGGAATATGCTGCTTGCAAACACATTCAACCTTTTTCCCCTCCACAAATATTCAGTTAGGTACACATTACAATGTTAAAATGTTTAAAAGCAACCTAGATAGTTGGATGTTCTACTGTCTAAGAATAATTCAAAATGATTAATCACAGATTTCATATAATACACCAACAAACTAGCCTACATTTTTGACTATTTAAAGAGCAAATATTATTGCATTAAGTCACAGCAATGATCCCACATTATCAGAACATTCTGCACTATTGCTTGCTAAAGTTTCAGGCAATGTGTGTTTTAAGTTTGCACCATGACATTACCTCTTCTTGTCCTTTCTACTGTGAGCAAGGTGAGCAAAGCAAGTCTTGTTTATTATTCACAAACCTGGCATTGAAGCATCCAATACCAGTGTGTAAGCGCACTGTAACTTCATGACATCAAGAACACTGGGCACTTAAATCTGTTGTGCTTGAACATAAGAAGATGATGTCAGAAAATGATAATAAAATTCAGTATTATTAATACTGTTACTATTGTGATTTTAGGGGTGCTAAGATGACATTTAGGGGTGCATAAGCAGCTCTAAAAAGAGTCTAAACTTGTCAATGTCAAAAACACCAGAGAAATGTGGATCCTAGGCACCAATGTAGCAAAAGCTACATGGATTTATATGAAAGTGTATCAGTGTGGATTGTCCCTAACAATAAATCAACCGAACAGTAAATGTCTTGCCCAGAAGAGTATGTCTATTCCATTTTCCACTTTTACGACATGCATTTGGCATTAAATATTCACAATACAGAGATATGAACCACAGATTTTTCAAATATTAAAGGTACTACATCTGTGTGTCCCAAACTTCTCCCTTTTTCCCCACAAAGGTCCTCGAATAACCCAGTGAAACGTTGGAAAGGTGTTAAAGTGGGGAAAAAAGAAAGATACCGTCCAACCCTACAATGCACAGTGGCTGTTGACTTAGGGATGTACTATATATGTAGCAATCAAAGCTGAGTTCACACATCATATCTTCACCTTTGAAAACTAAATGAGTCTTTGAAGTCTCAACAGAAAACAGCCGCTTCTGTAAACTTAATCTAAACCTAGTTAGCGTTCCCTCTGGCTCCAGGCCATATGGAGGCCTTTTATAAACAGGAAAAATAATGATAATGTTTGGTTGAGCGCAGACAGCCAGTCAGCCCTGCGCTCTCACTCCAGAGACCCAATTAATACCACTGTAAACCAATGCTGCCCTTCATAGGCAACAACAGTCAGGGCTGGGTGTGTGTGTGTGTGTATGAGAGAGCAAGAGAGAAAGAGAGAGAGAAAGAGAGAGAGAGAGAGAGAGAGAGAGAGAGAGAGAGAGATAGAGAAAGCAGAGAGAGAGAGTATCACAGGGTGAGGAGGTGATGGAACACAGCATCCCAACCATAGCTGGCCTCCCTGTGCACTAATCGATAATCAGCGACAGAAATCATCTTCAGATCACTGACCAAGCAGCCAATCATGACCAACAACATAACTGCCATACATGTCATGTTTACAATGTTAATCATTTCAAAGGCAACCAAGCCAAGTAAGGTTGCTTCCGAGACAGACGGTTATGTTCTCACATTGTAAACACTTGTGAAATATTTAGTCAATGAAAGTGGGTGAGTAAACTAAATTTGCAAGCAGTTTTTTTAAAGTAATTTTCGTTACTTTAAGTAATATAGCTTACTATATTGGCTGTTTCCCATTGCAGCTTGAAAGCAAAGTGGAAAATTAAAATCATCTTAATTGATGTCCTGATGTTAACAGTGAGGCTTCACTTCCCACACTGATAAACTTCCAATTAACTGAACACCTGCCCCATTAATTGCTAGCCAGTACAGTGGACCTCAGCCACCCACTGGTTAATAATTCATAATAAAATATATATTTCGAGCTTCTGGAAATTCAGCAGAACTTAGAGGCAGAGAAACACGAAGTTCTTGGATGGGCAGCTGACGCTCTCCTTGCCAACTTGTGTACCTCAAACACAAAAAAGGGCAATAGATTTTCGAAGCCAAGTTGCTTTTTCACGCTTTCTCTTCATCTTCCTACCTTTTCCGCCGAGAGCGCAGGAGTGGCCCCAGATAAGCCAAAACACCAAGGATGGGACCCCGAGTGTCTGCATGCTTGTCGATCCGTGTGGGTGACGCTCCTCCGTCCTGTCCTCTCCTGAAATCCTGGCTCCCCTCCCGGAGCGTGGATGTTCTCCGCTGGCCGAAGGATAGTCGGCAGGTGGAGAGACAGTCACTGACACTGGAGGCAAGGAGAGAGAGCAGCGAGAGACTGACGTTTAAGCAACGTCAACAAACCAAAGCTTCCGGGGGGTTGCTTTCAAAATAATATCAAAACGGGCGACTGTTTTGGCATTGCATAATGTCAGATAAAGTGTACCGCAACAAACCTATATTTGAATGGGGTCTGAATCTTTTCTAGACAGTGTTTCCTTTATTGCGTTGGATTTTTTTTCAAAGCTTGACACATTGCACACTTTTATGTTGAAAAAATCATTAATTTTGAGTTCAGCGAGGCTTTTATTTGGCATACTTGACAAAGTTGTTATTAGGGCAGGAGATGAGAAGAAGAGAGTAAATTTAGTCAGTTTGGTGTGAAGATGAGGAAAGGATTGAAAATGAAACCCCAAGGGCAAGCTGCCTGTGACTACATTACTACATCTTCTATTATTTTATTCTTTAGGGGTCGCCACAGCAGATCATCTGCCTCCATCTCACCTTATCCTTTGCAGACCCTTATGTCACTCCAACCCTCTGTATGTCCCCCTTTATTACATCCATGAACCTTCTTTGTGGTCTTCCTCTTTTCACCCTACCTGGCAGCTCCATCTCCAACAACGTTTGT
>VUQH01044317.1:11043-31868 GCA_015106775.1 Etroplus canarensis | reverse complement strand
GGATTAGAAATGAGTACATCAGAGGGACAGCTCATGTTGAGCGGTTTAGCGACAAAGTCAGAGAGGCAAGGCTGAGATGGTTTGGACATGTTGAGAGGAGGGATAGTGGATATATTGGACAAAGATTGTTGAAGATGGAGCTGTCAGGCAGGAGGAGAAGAGGAAGACCACAGCGAGGGTTCATGGATGTAGTGATGGAGGACATGCAGAGGGTTGGTGTGAGGGAAGAGGATGCAAGGGATAGGGTGGGATGGAGGCAGATGGTGGCGACCTCTAATGGGAACAGCCGGAAGAAGAAGAAGAAGAAGGAGAAGAAGAAGAAGAAGAAGAATTACAGAAAAGTTGGGATATTTTCTAAAATACAATAAAAACATAAATCTGTGATATGTTAATTCACAGGAATCTTTATTTAACTGACAAAAGTACAAATTAAATCGTTTCGGTAGTTTTACTTACCAGCTTAATTGTATTTTGTAAGTGTATAAAAATTTAGAATTTAATGGCTGAAACACACTGAACAAAAGCTGGGACAGAGGCATGTTTAACATTGTGTTCCATCACCTTTCCTTTAATAACACTTTCAGGTATTTCCAACAGGAGACAGACCTAAACTGGTAGCAGACTAGTCAAGCACATACGCTCTGTGTCTACAAAGCCACAGGGTTGTAACCCCCGCTGAACTGTGGTCTGGCATTGTCCTGCTGAAATAAGCAAAGACTTCCTGGGAAGAAACATCACCTTGACGGCAGCAACCCATTATACACCTGAGAGTCGATGCTACCTTCACATACATGCAACTCAGCCATGACTTGGGCACTAATGTACTCCCATAGCACCACAGATGGTGGCTTTAGGACCTTTTGCTGATAACAGTCTGAAAGGTTGCTTTCATCTTTGGCACAGAGAAATCAGTGCCCATTCTTTTCTCAAAACAAGCTGAAATCTGACCACAGCACATGGTTCCACAGTATTTCGGGCTATCTAAGATACGTTTTTACTTCAGAAAATTCGATGGCATTTCTTCATAGAGTTGATGTATGACTTTCTCCGTGTATAATACAGTTTCAAGTTGCAATCTGGGATGCAGAAGGAGACTGTGTTATGAGATGTTGGTTTTCCGAATTACTCTTGAGCCCAGGTTGCTGTATTTGTCACACTAGCTTCATGGTTTCTCAGGCAGTGTCACCTGAGGGCTTAAAGATCACAAGAATTCTGAGAATTTGGTTCATTGTGGTCAGAGAGAACCACACCAAAGAGCCTTATAGACTGATACAGTTGATTTTACTTGATTTAAATATTTTTCCTAACAAAACAGATAGTAGATTTAATAAATGGAGGGAATTGGGTCTAATAAAATGCTACCACTTTTATAAAGGAACAACTTTGAAATGTTTTGAGGAACTAAAAGAAGAGAGTTTAGCAAACTGGGATTTTTTTTTTACAGATTTCTCCAGCTTAGGCATCACATTGGGTAAATGTTTAAGAAGAAAGATTTGGGAGATGCGGGGTCAGGTGTTCTGATGGTCTTTATTATGGTATATAAATCAATCCCAGGGGTCAGATAAATTTCTAAAGTATAAAATGGATTACAAGAACTAAAATGGGACTATACATCAAATGTAAAAGAAAAATAGAAGAGGAAGGGAAATTTGTCATTAGATTTGGAAACATGGGAGAAATTAATCAAACAGCTCTGGAAAAACACCTCTTCTCTCTCAGTCTGTCTTTATTTTGAGACAAAAAGTTGACAACTTTGTAAACTGAGAACCATGGACTGGATATGTATCATCTTCTATATTTGATTTCAAATAATGATTTCTGTTTTTGAGATATTGCTCTTCCAGTTTATAAGCTGCTCTTTTTTTCTTTGTGTGTGTGTGGGGGTTTTTTCCTTTCTCTTCTTTTTTATTGTATGTTATGTTCCTTTACAACGCAAACAAAAAACAGAAGCTGTCATTTTATTCATCATGTCATACTTGTTACAGGGAAAAGAACAATTCAGATTTGCAAGTGTGGATTAATAAGCTTCATTGTTAACAGTTTCTGAATAAAAACTGAAAAAGATCCTAAGCATTCATCAACGGGTTCCAACCTTGTCCTTTATGCACTGTCTCCAGTTTCTCTGAATCTTGTCACAATATTCTACACTGAAGATACTGAAAGACCTAAATTCTCTGCAGTCTTGCATTTAGAAATGTTCTGTTTGACTGACTAATAATTTCCAAAATTTGACACAAAGGGGTGACCCATTACCCATCCTTACTTGTAAAGACCATCATCAAAGATGATGCTACTTTTACACCCAGTCATGATACCTCACCTGATCCCACATAGCCTGCTTAATGTGGAGCCTTCTGAGCGCTTTTCCGTCATATTTTAACTCTGCCCCTCAGTTTTGTTATGTGTGCTGTAGCCATTAAATTCCACATTTGTATATTTTTACAAAATACTATCAAGTTTGTGAGGAAGACCACTGAAAATCTTTTCTTTGAACTTTTGTCAGTTAAAAGAAGGTTCACGTGAATTAATATATCAAATATTTTTGCTTTTATTGCATTCTGGAAAATATCCCAACTTTTCTGCGAATGGGGTTTGTAGAATATGCTTAGTTTCATTTTCCTGAAATCCCTGTTACTTACTTTTTCTTCCAGAACCTTGAGCTTTGTCCTCTGGTAGTTCAGTTGGTTGCTTTGTTCAGTCACAGCCTCCAGCAGTTCTTTAATGCTTTGCTCCTGGCTCTGGATCACATCCTGGTCAGGGGAGGAAGTTGGAAGCATGGGGACTTTTAAAGAATTAATTGTTTTTAACAATATAGTACTCTGAGCCTGTATTAGTGTATAGCAGTCATATATTGGGAGAAGAAAATCCAAAACAAAAGTCATTTTAGTATTCTAAATCATAATTTGACACAGTATTAAAAGGTCTCAATTTTTTTTAAACAAAGGAGCATATGATATTTAAAACGTAGGTATTAAATTAGTCATTGTTGATTTAGAAGTTTATTTTTTGGTATAATAATCAGAACAATGTATGGAAAGAGGCCATACAACAAAGATTTTAGTATATATTGTTGCAGTGATTTTCCCCCCACCACAACAAAGTAAAAACATCAAATGCAGGCTTGCTTTCTAATCACAGGTCACTCACCCTGAGGCTATTGATCTCTGCTGCTCGTTCACTTGGCACCAGACCATGTGACAGACTACCAAGTTTCTCCTCAAGGCCTGCCACCTTATTCTCAAGTTGACTTTTCTCCTGCAGGATGCTGTTCATCTTGGAGTTAATCTCTTCAGACAGGCCCCTGATCTCTTGATTGCTGGCCGTTAGCACCACAGTGGTCTTCTTCAGTTCCTCTTCTTCCTCCTTGATTTCACTGGCCAGCACTGACAGCTGGTAGAAGGAGTGGTCAAAGATGTTGAGCTTCTGGACGATATCATTTATCTGTCCTGTGGTTTTCTGCACAAACTGCCTCAGGCTCTGACCCAGCTGAAGGAGGCCGTTCCCCAGGAGGCGCACATCATCCAAAGCAGCAAAGCGGGACCGAGTTTCAGCAGGAGCCTCAAGGTGGAGGACTGGAGGCTCCTCTTGGTCACAGAGGGCAGGAATACAAGTAGCAGCCAGGGCAACTGCGAAAAGAATTAGCGTCATTCTCATGTTATAATTGTATTGGCTCTCCAGTTGTGTGTCAAGGATGTCCTACTAGCAGCCTGTCACCTCCCTCTGTAACTGGAAAAAAGAGCTCCTGGGTGAAGATTCACAGCTTTATACTCAGCCTGAAATCAGATTAATAATTAACCTGTTCATCAGATCTGTTTACATATGTAGTTTCCTCCTTCCGAGTGGACTATTGAAAGTTTGTTTTGAACATGACTTTATCTAAATGTAAAGAAGTTTCCTTTAATTTCATCATTAGTTGGAATATTTTGTCAACAACAAAATTCAGAATTTACTATAAATTCACTGAAAGAATAGTGTGCATGTGTGTTTTTTTTTTTTACATGACTGGTTATTGCAGTGAATTTAATGCTTATTAGAAATGCCTATTTAGTTGCATTCACTCTTTATGAGCATGTTTTCCTCTGAGCAAGGACAGCGCAACACTGTTCTCAGCTGAGCTGTAGCCATAGATGATCTCCTGTTATTGTTGTACGGCAGGTTTATTTTTAAACCAGAAGATGACCCAGTTTACATGGGATCAGTTGAGAATAGGACATACAACCCCGTGGTTTTGCAATGTTTGGATGTGTTTTATCACCTGGGATAAAACACCTGTTGCACAAATGAAAACAAGCAGCTTTTAAATTCTTACCTGTACATGTCCCCATCTGTTAAGGCAAAATGTCCCCTGAACAGATTTAGGTCCCCATGATGTCAGCCACACACACACACAATGCATGAAAACAACACTCCCATTTGTGGTGTCAATTTTGAGTTGCACTATGTACTTAGACCTAACCCCCTGTCAGTGTGTGGTTTTATGGGGATCATTGTGTGTACACAATTAAGTCCACAACCCAGATTTCCACCAGGGTCTCTGCTCTCAGAAAAGTCAAATGTTTGCATCCACAGTTACCCACAGTTATAAATCATCTAACAGAATAGTGATTAGGGGCCATGCAGAGTACAAGAGAGTGTATGAGACAAAGAAAGATCTTAGGAAAATGAGCCAGTGACCATAATTCTCATACCATAACTCTATATGGAAGATTAAATATGGATTTACATCATTTCTCACTGAATACAGTCCTAGCTGGTTCTACTAAACCACAAAACCCTCATCTTATCTGTTCATTTTTTTCATTTTTCTACACGTCAGTGGCATTCTGTCATGACAAACAAGGTAAGCAGTGCTTGCCAAGTGAAACATGAAATAGGCATCAATTAAAACGTATCAAAGTAAAAGTAATCTTGCTTCATAGATCTCAGATAGCATTCTGCCCCATAAAGTATCTCCCATTGTCTGTCTGAATCCATTCAAAAAATTACTGCCATTTTGTGGCCACAGATAGCTAATGTCTCTGGAAGCAGGCTTGACTCTGCTTGAGTCAGAACCACTGACTGTCATTTTATTCTTTTGAAATGTTCAGCATTTGACATTTACAATTTAAAGCTGTTATTTAAAGTCCAATTTCTTTAACACCAAACCAGAAATCTTCATACAAGTTTGTTTTACAGCAGGAAGGAAAAGGAAAACAATATTTTTTCAGCAATGAATGTTTAAAACTCAAACTGAAATCACTCAGGGTTTTACATGGTGTGTGTATTTTTGGTTGAGTGTATCTGATAAAAAATGCTATGAAATGTGCGAAATTGATCGGAACCTCCATCTGTTTAAACGTTTACTACATAACAATTTTCCGTAGCCTTTTGAACCAGAAAACTTGCTCTGACTGTAAATTTGACCTTCGGAAAAAAAAAAAGTGTCTAACCTTGATAAATAAAAGAAAGTTCTTCCTTCTCAGCATCTCCAAGATATATGGGTATGGGTTGTCTCCATCATATCAGATGGGCTTAACCTTAGATTATAAAGTACAATGAGTAAGTGTTGTTGCCAACCAGCAACACATAATTAGAATTTAACTGAATTAAAATCTTTTATCTTTAATGTATACAACACCATACCGATGCATATATCACTTATCGACTTCTATTTTCATTCCCAAAAAATACATTTAGGTGAATTCTAACTGCTTTCAATGGAGTTCTCCATATTTGATTTTGAATAACCCAAGGTCAAATGTCAAAGGTCAGTGGCCTTTTGGGTGACTTACTGTTCTCAATTCATAGGTTCATAGGTTACTGTTACATGACCATGCTATTTCATTTGGCCAGTGTAGCCTCAGCATACCTTGCAACTCCCCTCACCACAAGCCACAGTTACATAATGGACATGAACTGAGAAAACATGCCAGTTGTAACAGACTTTTAGTTTAACTAACCGACTTTTAAACTCTTCCATCTGTTTTGCATTATTTCAATTGTTCTTTAATTGCTCGAGTCATAATTGTAGAATTGATATTGGCTGATTAGAATTACTGACCAGGCTGGGAAATATTAAGGATAATCTTATCAAAATGAGACTTAAGTGAACACCATCCCAAAACATTGCATGATTATTGCTGAAAGGAGGACCTTCCTCTTGGCAAATTACCTCGAGCTATACTTTCCTGCAGGAGGCAGCTTCAGCTAGTAATAACAGTCAGATGGGAGGAAAATTAATGCTCTGCCACAGGCAAGCCTTATGCATTTCAAACTGTGGGCTAAAAAAATCTATTTGTGTGAGCTAATGATGAACCACTCACTTTTAACAAAATATTTTAAGTAAATTACAAACTAGTTTAATAACCCATATTTCTCCTTATACATGATGCAACTCTAAATCTTCCTCTGAAACTGCTTTTGAGAAAATTTTTGTCTTGAGGCCAAGTTCTCTGCAGTATGTGGTCGGTCCGTCAGCAGTCATTTGCTCCAATAAAGACGTCTTTTTTTCTCGTTCTCTCTCCTGATTCAAACCACAATCCCTCTCGGAGTCAGTTGTCTGCTTGGGTAATGGAAAGGGGAGGATTTCTTGCTAATTCTTGTTAATTTCTTTTCCATCCATGGCAGAGCTGGCCTTGCAGGGCACAAGGCAGTGGTTAGAGCTCCTTGAGCAGCATCATGTTATAGACTTAGACAAATATTGTGGACATGTGATGGGAAATATAGTTTTCTTGGCCTGAAAAGATAACATTATTTCAGTTTTTATTATTATTAGTGAAGTGCCATTGACTGATATTGTTCAGTGATCCAGACCCATGCCAAACATTGGTATGGATCTGGATTACTTATTCCTTTGTCCATTCTCCATCTCTCCAATAAATTTAACAGAATTCACTCAGTATTTTTTCCATAATCTTACTGATAGACAGAGGAACAAATAGACAACTCTGAAAACATACCTCTGCCTCGACTCTTAACTTAGTGTGGAAAAAACAGGAAAGAAAGAGAGAAAGACGAAAGAGAGAAAGATAGGTCATTAAAGAACAAGTCTGCAGCCATGTTAACAGCGCTTTGAAGCTTTACACATTTACCTTATAAGTGAAAGGTTGCTGGTTCAATTCCAGGTGGGGAGACAACCCTCTCTCACTGGGGGGAGGGGGTTGTGTCATGAAGGACATCTGGTGTAAGACCTCTGCCAAATTACCAATGCAGATTAATGGACTGTAGCAACTCTTTGGGGAGAATACAAGGGAGCAGTTAAAGGTATGTTTTTGCTTTGAGCAAAATACCATATGTTCTGACAGTGACCATGCTAAACAGTGTATGTATATTGTGTATTTACTGTTCACCATCTTATTGGCATACTAGCACTAACTGTGTAACACCGAAGAAGTGGAATGGGAAAAGTAAAGGAATCACTAAAGCTATTAAGAATATTTAAGATTAATTAAGGGATAAAAATGCTTGAACATAAAACCACAGTAATTTTTGCTTATTCTGTTTTACTTATATGTCAACCTGGTACCGTAGCAATGGAGAAAAAACACCAACATAACAACTAATTGGGAAATATGTATATATGCGTGAACTTTTGTGCCAGTCTGTCATGTAAATATTGAATACGCTCACCGGCCACTTCATTAGGTATACCCGTTTAATCAGAATTGGGGGGGAGGAGTGCATAATAACGTTAACTGCTCATTAATGCAAATATCTGGTCAGCTAATCACATGGCAGGAACTCAATGTATTTAGGCATGTAGACATGTCTAGAGGACCTGCTGACTGGTTCAAACTGAGCATCAGAATGAGGAAGAAAGGATATTTAAGTAACTTTTAACGTGGCATGCTTGCCTGATGGACTGGTCTGAGTATTTCAGAAAATGATGAACTACTGGGATTTTCCTGCACAACCAATTTGCACAGAATGGCCCAAAAAATGGGAATTATCCAGTGAGCAGCAGTTCTCAAGGAAAAATGCCTTGTTGATGCCAGAGGTCCAAGGAGAATAGCCAAACTGCTTTGAGCTGATAGGAAGGCAACAGTAACTCAAGAAACCCCTCGTTCTAACAAAGGTACGCAGAAGAGCATCTCTGAAAGCAAAATGCATCAAACCATGAAGCAGATGGGCTACAGCAGGTGAAGACCACACCAGCTGTCACTCCTGTCCGCTGAGAAAATGAAGCTGAGGCTACAATCTGCATGAGCTCACCAAAACCTGAATAATGGAAGATTGAAAAAAAAGTTGTGTGCCATCTTGCCTTGTATCAATGGCTCAGGCTGATGATGGTGGTGTAATGGTGTGGGGGATATTTGTTTTTAGCACACTTTAGGGCCCCTAGTACCAACTGAGCATCATTTAAACACCACAGCATGCCTTAGTGTTGTTGCAGACAATGTTCATACTATTATGACCACAGTGTGCCCATCTTCTGATGGCTGCTTCCGGCAGAATAACATACCACGTCACAAAGCTTAAATCATCTCAAACTGGTTTCTCGAACATGTCGATGAGTTCACTATGCTCAAATGACATCACGGATGTTAGGTTAGACAAATCTGCAGCAACTGCATGATGCTATCATATCAACAGGGACCAAAATCTCTGAGCGATGTGTCCAGGACCTTGCTGATGACATTAAAAATTAAGGTAGCTTTGAAGGCAAAAGGAGGTCCAACCCAGTACTAGAAAAGTGTATCTAATGAAGTGGCCAGTGAGTGTATCCCACTGGATAAATTATAAAATGTGTTATGTGACCTCCTGTTAACTTTATAAAAACATCAGAGATCACTGATGTCATAATATCTTCTCAGAACTACAACTTAATTTATTGGATATTTATAAAATAGTTATGGAAATGTCTACGGTATGGGATATTTTACTCCAAAACAAAAATGTCAATCTCATGATTATTCAGGGGGCAAATGTAGATCACTAAAGTCTGTGCGATGTTTGTCATGTTATTCCATTTGCTATTGATTGTTCTCTCTCTTTTGGCAGTCTAGGCTTTATCCTCTGGGTACCATTAATGTACTAAGTTTCAAGGGCAAAAGTTGTTGAGATGTTGGTATTTCTCTCTTGACCAAAGTGGCGATCCACAGCCTTTATAAAGGGAAGAGAAAATGCTTTAGTCAGTCATTAAGTATAGAAAAGTGTTGTGTAAATACCCACCCATTTACCATTTGCCATTTTCCTGGCACGATGGCTATGCCCAGAGGAGGATGCTGGTAACAGGCTGGAAGAGGATCCCTAAAGAATGATAAGTATGCGTTAAGAGACCCAACTCTTGTGGATATCACCAAGCCCTGTGCTTCTGCCTGTTTACTTGATTATAGAGGGCGCAGATCACAAACACTGGTTAGGATTTCACATTCTGAAAGATGGAGGTCTGTGACACATTGCATGATCACTGATGTCATATGAGATTATTATGGATGACACACAGTAAGGGGACTCTGGTACTTTCTCTTATTTCTTACCAGAAGCTCCATACTTTGACATGTTGTCACCAGGGTTTCAAATGAGCATCTGTCTTTCCCAGAGACTGAACCTTTTAATCCCTATTGGCTGCTGTCTGAAGGAGTGGGTGTGGTTCTCTATGTCTAGCCTCCCACTTGTCAGTCTAGTTGGACAGGAGGCACTGCAAGAAGACATGTTCACAAGCTCCTCCTTGCTCATTGCTCCCTTTTGCACACAGGCAGACCCAGCTTCTGTTATGGCGGGGGCTGCACATTGGCATTTACCAAACAGCCGCGGCATGCCACTCTCCCTGACAGCACCTCCCTGCCTTCTCAGGAGACAGACAGGCTGAACTAGCTGAGAGCAGACGGTAGTGGACTGTCTGGCAAACACACCCTCAGATCAGCAGGAAAAAGTGGGGAAAACTGCTGAACATGTCACAAGGTAAGCTCAGACATAATATTCATCTTATATCTGCAGGCAGTGGAGGAATGTTGGACTGGACAGCTAATCAAAGCTGAGATGCAGAGAGTTGACCTTGAATGTCTTCGATCAGGGACTGGTTGATTTAAATTCAGGGTCAGCAAAGCTTTTGACTCTAAATGGATTTAAGAAATTGTGTGGAGTGGACCTCTGGGCAATGTAAGAATACTAAGCAGACTCTAAGGACAACGACTTTACCTTTAAAAGATTAAACGTTCAATTATACTTACATTTTATTGCATATTTATTTACTCCTGCCATGAAGAAGTGCACTTGAATTGACACAAACTAATTTACCCACATAACCACACATGTGGGTAGTAGGCTTTCTATTTTAACCTTCTTATATCAGCATACCATTGTTTCTTCCTTGCGTGAAGCTACAGGCAACTGTTTTATCCTCTGAGCTTTGGCTGCACATACCATGCTATGAGGCTTTGGATGCCACATTGCAACTCTGACCCTGGTGCTGCTGGAATGGGAGCATGGTGAATCAAGTGGTCCAAAAGTGCCAAGGGAAAACATACAAGCGGGAAAAAAAATGACAGAACCTGAAGAATTTCGAGGAAGTTTTTATAGAGACAGTGAGTGAAGAAATGTGAGTTTGACCAAAAAAAACGAAAAAGGGAAATAAAGTAGTAGAGGGGTGTGGAATCGGGTGAGGGGGCTCGAGACCAAACAGTTGGCTTTGGTTCCGAAATCAACTCCAAACAGAAGATGAGGTTTTGAGTTATGAGTTCGAAAAACCACAGACTGTACAGCCAAAAACTGGAGGAGAGGAAGGATTTTTCTGGGAACACAACACAGTAAAACATGTAGACATATATAAAGACACTGTAAAGAAGAAAAGAGGCACATGCTGTAAGTTCAATGCATATAAAAGCTCTGGTTTGAAGTATTTTAATTTCACTGTTATTTAGAGAACTGCGTCAGTTTTCTCAAATATCAGGAGTCAGGCATCTGCACAGTATAATAGTGTTAAAATGCCATAAGTAGTAAAAGGGCTGTGGGGCTGTACATAGAGTAAGAGTAACAGTGCTTTGAACTAAATAGTAACGTTAGGATGCTGACAGGCTGACAGTTGTTGTCTCATTATCCATATTAGTTAAAGAAAAGCTGATGCTATCACCAAAAAACTTAGGACACATCCTTTGGGGCCGTGGCAATCCTTCAGCTATAACTGCCTCAATATTCAGAACTGCTGGGGCAACCAACCTGCTATTCTAGAGTTACAATAACATGTTAAAGATGAGCCTGGCAACGTGTTTCACTAGTACGACTAAACTGAATCTTAACTGCTACTTATAATGCATTTTAAACATAAAGTGAGCTTTTTGTCCACTGTACCATTGCTACACAGGGAGGTCGCCCCCATTTGTCACAATTGCATACTGAATTTGTGGTTTTGGTAAAGAATGTTGTGGATAGACATGTTGTGATTATGAGGTTTATGCTGATGCAGGGAGAGCCTTAAGGTCTGTATGAGAAAGGACACACTCACCCAGAGGAGAGGAGCAGCTGTTGTGGGTACAGAAGGATGAAAAGAACTTAAGTAAAGGAAAAATGGCTGCGCAAAAAGACTGGGGAAGTTCCTCCAACTAAAAAAAAAACAAGGAGAGCTTTCACTGAATACAGAGCAAACCTTGATTTTTAAAAGAACGTTTGAGCTCACTGTAATACTTGACTTTGGACGGAGTTCAGTATGTGCGGCGGTAGCAGGACTGCTGTGCACCGCTGTTTGGCTGGGGCCTGTTTGGGGTAAAGCAAATATTTTACGTTTCATTTCGTGGGTTTCCTGTGAGGTGGGCCTATTCCTCCAAGCACAGACAATTAAAACCTATGCCACAGAAATGTGGAGGGAGTTAAGCAATGGCTCCTGGGAATTGCCTAACCCTAAATCTGCTATATTGTTTCCTCTGTGGTAACCTGGTCAGGAGGAAATGTATGGGTCTATATTTACGCATAAAAAAGGAGGGCTTGTGGGCGGCAATAAGCAGTTTGGAGCTCACTTTGTTTGTCGAAAAGCTGGAAATAAATTGCCTAAAACTGACATTTCTATTTCTGAATGTTGTTCATGCAGTTTTTTCAGAGCTTGATTAGCTGTGGTTATTACATCACGGTTTGGCATTAAGGCAGTTCATTACTTTTTGAGTTAGACTCACCTGTTTACAGTTAACTTTAGCCTAGCAGAAAGACTGGAAGCTTGGAAATACATCAAGCATGGCTCCAGATTAAAAAGGTTTTAACTATATCTTGCTTGTTGAACCTTTGCCAGGTGTTTAGCTGCATATAACCTCTATATTAAATTAACTGCCTCCTATCTGCTTCAGTGGCACACTGATACGACATCACTGTCATATCCACCTACTCATAAAGCCTGGTAAGTATGTAAAATGCAGTTCACCAAAAATGAAGATTTAATTCTGTAAGTTCTCATATTTTTCTCAAAGTAAGCTAGACATTTCTTGTTGAGAACCTCAAACTTTTTACTTTGAAGGAATCTCCTTTTTTCATTCAGTTGAAGCCGAGTCATCAGCCTGCATTTAGAACTGGATGACTGAGTCAACAGAGAGAGATTGAGATGTCTGTAGTAACAGGTGCTCTGTGCTTTACTGCTGACTGACAGAGCCAATAGTGAATGCAGCCTCTGCTTGCACTCAACAGAGTCTTTTCTTGATATTAGTGCTGCACTAGTTATATGGAAGTATTTCCAGTATACTTCCTCATTTGTCTGTCTACTTGGTGCACCTGAATGATCTTCAATTAGCTTTAAAAATGAAGACATATCTAGGTCTGCCTGCTTCTCATGTGCTTTAGCGTTACGCCCACACACACAAGCTAAACTTAGACATGTCAGATAGAAAGATTCCTATCAACACCACTAAAGCCCACTGAAGTAACAGCAAATACTGTCGTTCCAATGTTTAACACGGTGGTTAGATGTATGTGAGGGTAATAGAACTGAATACAGAGGATGCCTTTCATATCAGTACACAAAAAATTAATTTAGAAATGGGATTGTACCACGCTTGATATGTCAGTTATTTATAGCAGAATATTGGACATTGCAAGATTTATTTTTGGAATTAACATACATACATACTTTAATAAATATAAACTTTCTTAATTTATAAATTTGACATTTCTTCAATTAGTTAAACTGTAATTATCTTATAAATCTGCTGTATCAGATTTGATACAGCAGTACTTTGTGCAGTCCTGTGAAAAACTGTGTCCCATGAATATATGAGAATATATATAATATAGCTTGTAGAACCACCTTAAAAAGCAACAACTTCAAGTAAACAATTTCTGTATGACTTCATCGGTCTCTCACATTGTTGTGGAGAAACTTTGGCTTTACAACAATGTTTCAGCTCATTGAGGTTTGTGGGCATCCGTTTATGCACGGCTCTCTGTTAAGGTCTCACCACAGCATTTCAGTCGGGCTGAGGTCAGGACTTTGACTAGGCCATTGCGACATCCTGATTCTTTTTTTTTTTTTCCCTTCAGCATTTCTGTTATAGATTTACTGATATGCTTTGGACTATGGCATGACCCAGTTTAAGCCAAGCCTCACATTTGACCCTAGAACACTTTGGCATACAGAAGACTTCACAGTCAACTCAATGGCTGCAAAACAGGTCCTGCCCATGTCCTGTGGCTGCAAAGCAAGCCCAAATCATCATCCCTCTGCGACAGTACTTGACAGTTGGTATGAGTTGTCTGTGCTGATATGTTGCATTTGGTTTTCTTGGCATCGTGTATTATGACCAAACATATCCACTTTGTTCTGATATGTCCAAAGGACATTGCTCCAGAGGTCTTGTTGTTTGCTTAGATGCAACTTTACAAACCTAAGCCATGCTGCCATGTTGAGAAGAAGTTTTTTCCTGGAATCCCTTCCAAATACTTGTTCAGTCTTTTTCTCGTTGTACTGTCATAAACTTTAACATTTACTGTGCTAACTGAGGTCCAAGATGTAGTTCTTGGGGGTTTTTGCAATTTCACTGAGCATTGCACAGTCTAACCTTGGGGTGAATTTGCTAGAACTTCCACTCCAGTTGAAGACTGTGGGATTGTGTTAACACACCTGAATGTTCCGGACCAGTAAAATGCAAAAACGTTTGCTTTTACAGAGGTGGTCACACTGGCTGCTGATCAGTTAATCAAGTGCATTTGATTAGCAGCACCTGGCTGCTACTTACCTTGCAATTCCTATGGAAGCTGTAAGGGTGCAGCTAGTTAGGTCACAGGACTGCAATAAGTCCTGTGAAAACTTTCATTTGCACATCACTGTACATATCTCAGTGTGTAGGTTTGTAAAGATCTGCACATCCCTGTCTATAATTTGTAAATTTCTTACTGTTTATTGCTGGCCACCAGAGAGTGTGCGATGGAGGTGAAAATTCCCAGCAAGGACATTTGGCGGTGTTTGTCTGTTTACTGCATAGCTGACATTGTTTGGGGCTGTGGCTTGGTGGCTGCCGTGCCTCAAGAGGACAGCAAGCAGCCGCAGAGGCTGGTGGTCAGGAGAGCTGAGAGGAAATGTAGGAGGGAAGAGGTAAGGATTTAAGAGGGAGACGCTGAAAGAGGGAGACAGGGGAAGCAATGACGTAAAAAAAAAAAAAGAAGACGACGACGAGTCCAAATATTAAAAGGGCTGGAGAACACTATACTGTACAAATAATCTGCTGTCAAAAAACTAAAAGTGAAAAAGGAAGTGGGAAATGGTTGAGTAAAAGAAAATCAAGTATCTGAAAGAAGACTGCAGACCTAGTAGGAGGCACACAAAGAGGCAAGAAGGGAGGAAAATATTGAGTCAGAACAATGACCGTCTGTATTTATGTCTGTAGGAGTATATTTTGCACCACTGGCCGTAGCTGCTGGGCTAAACAGTCTCAAGCTATTTTCAGCTCTCGTCCTGGATGGCAGGGCTGTAATCAAGTGAAGATCAGGCCTGCCACCGTTGAATAATGGTTGCCTGGTGGATGGAACAAATGAAGTAGCAAGAGTGTGAGAAAAAATAGAAGTCTTTGGGAAAAGAAGAGAATAAGAGGAGGGAAGAGAGGAAAAAGCACTAAAGAATAATTGAATGTTTGTGTTTTGTGCTACATGTGGGTGAATGAATAAGAAGGACATTGTGAATGGAGTACAAACAAGGATGATTGCTATTCCATTTGGTCATGAAATTAAGACTCCTGCCAAACGCACCCCAACTAAACCTCAAGAGAATGTCACTGCCAAATTTTTGAAATCTGCAATATGTTTATTACTTTATCATATAACCACACATGAACATCTTCTACCACTTGTAAAAATGCACTAACAGGTTTTTCATGTGTTGTTGGCTTAATTCAATACCCTTTTATTTTTTGACAGATACCTGGGGCCCAACCAGATAATGTGTCAACAAATTGTTTGGGGAACAAAGGAGAACAAATGATGGAAGGACAAAATGGTAGAAAAGTCTTTCACATCAGAATTTTACACAATCTAATATTTAATTGAAATACATACTAAGTTACTGTTTTAATGTTTGCAGGAAATATTGCACCTTGTAAAACAGCACAAAATGGAATCAAAGGGAAGCCCCCATACTCAGTGGAAACCCCTTATGGCTTCCGGCTTGACCTGGACTTCCTGAAGTATGTTGATGACATAGAGAAAGGGAATACCATCAAAAGAATTCCCATTCAGCGCAGAAGCAAAGGAGCCCGTGCAAGTACTTTGCCAAGGCACCTCAATGCTTCTGGATGTGGCTATCGCCCAAGCCCCTGGGGATCTACTGGAGCTCTTGGCCCTAGGTCTCGATTTTCAGATGTCCAACCTCATGGACACACTTCCTGGGCATATGACCACAGGTCACCCCTCTCTCCCACAGGGCTCAGATCTTTGGCAGAGATGGAGGCCAGAATCAAGGAGTTTGATGAGCAACCTCTAGGAGAACATATCAGACCTCATCTCCTCCGTGCCTCCAGTTTGCCACTCACAGTATTACTAAGACAAGGGTCCGAGTCCACAGATGACCACAGCAGCCTCTGGAGTTCAAAAGATCACCTTGGAGGAAGAAACATCTCGTGTGAGGATGTTTTTCACTCTTCAGACAGCCCACGGCCACAGGATTGTTCAGGGCTATTAAGGCGCCTAACCGAAGCCCTTGAACGCGTGGGGGAACTGGAGATGGAAGTGAGGGTCATTCCTGAGCTGAGAGCACAGATCTGCATCCTCCAGGAGGAAAGAGAAAGGCTTCGTTTTGGGCTGAATGCACATGGCTATCCCTCCACATTAAATGGAACCACAGATCCTTGTGCATCCTCTCACTGCAGCAAAGTAGATATCAAAAGACCTCGGCAGGAAAGTCACATGTTTCCTAGAAATTACAGTGTGAGCCAGGATGACTCCAATCCCGCGCATGAGTGGAGGACTAGTACAGATCTAGATGAGTTGCTGACAGTGACGTCCCTGCAAGCCAAAGTAGCTGTGTTGGAGCAGAAGCTCCATGAGACTGGTCTGGAGCTCCAGAGAGTACTGGGGCTGCTGAAGGAGCAGCGAGAGGAAAGCGGAAAGAAAGATGAGAAGATAGAGCATCTTATAAAGAATCCTGCAGTATGGGTCCGTGCAGAGAGGGTGGTGGTAGACCAGGATGGAGACGAGACTGTAGTGAGACCCCTTGAACTAGATTACGATAAAGCGTCCTGCTTTACTGGTACAAGAACGGTTACCGAAAATGGTCAAAGACGTCAACAACAAGAGTCCGTTGTCAGTTCAACGTCAACCGAAAGAAATTCACTAGTGTCTGTGGAAACTCCTCATACCTCAGATGACGGTACAGACACAGCAGTGGTCATTCACCACATAGAGAAGATAAAGAGTCTTCTGGATCAGCAGTGGACGTGTTTGTGTGCAGAAAGTGAATCAGCAGAAGAGGGAAGACCACTTAAGCACCTAGATCCTAAAGTCAACTCTCTACAGCAGGAGATGATAGGACTTGTTGACATCCTCATGTCCTATTACAAACAACATGGTGAGAAGATTCAGCATGCAGGTATTGTCATCCACACAGCTCTACGGCAGCAATAAAATATAAAACACATTTCTGGGTCGTAATAATACTCACATTGCTGTATCTTTGCATATTATTAAAGCAAATTATGTTACTGAAAATTTGTGACTACTACCGGTTTATTCTTAACACAGACTTCACCCTGTCATCCTCTTTACCTGATTTTTGGATCACGGTCGTTTCAGTGAAGCACACGTGCCACACACACCTCAGTTTCAGCTTAAGCAGTCATTTCCATATGCATCAAAATTTCCGTATCCCAGTGAATTTTTAAAACCTTCACATGTATTAGCATTTTAGAACAATACAGCAATGGTATTTTACTTCTTTAACATTCAAGATCTAGAAATGCTTTTTACTCTCCATATATTTCCACCCCTGCACAGTGATATTGGCCTTAACACACCAGGAACAGCAGCAGCTGCAGTTTTGAGAAATCTGCAATTTTCACACCTTGCAAAACATCCAGTGAACCAAATCTGAGCCTTTGGTGATTCTGTTCTTGGCCATAGCTTGTCTACTGGGGAAAAGAAAAGAGCCTTCCCCAAACTGTTCCCACAAATTCAGAAGCACAGATTTGTCCAAAATGTCTTTCCTTTCACTTGAACTAAAGGGTCCAGGACAACCCCAGAACAACAAGCCCATGGCATTATCCCTCCCCACCAAACTTTACAGCTGGCAAAGTGCACTCAGGCACATAGCATTCTCCTGGCATTCACCAAATCTGCACTTGTCCATTAGTCTGCCAGAAAGAGAAGTGTAATTCATCACTACACAGAACACATTTTCACTGCTCCAGTGTCCAGTGGTGGTGTTTTACACCGCTGAATCTGCTGCTTGGCATTGTGCTTGGTGATTTAAGGCATACATGCAGCTGCTCAGCCATGGAATTCCATGCCATGAAGCTCCTGGCACACAGTTTTATGCTGACGTTAATATGAGAGGAGGCTTGGAACTCTGGAGTTACTGAGTCAGCAGACTGTTGGCAACTTTTTAGCGCTTGGCCACTCCGCTCCGCAACTTTACACGGTCTGCCACCTCACGGCTGAGATGCTGTGGTTCCTAAATGGTTTGACTTTGAAATAATGCCACTTATAGTTGATTGTGGATTGTCTAGGAGGGATGGAATTTCACAAGTTACTTGTTGCAATCGTGGCAACCTATTACAGTACCACACCCAAATTCAGTGAGCTCTTTAGAATGACCCATTTTTTAACAAATGCTTGTAAAGGTAGACTGTATGACTAGGTACTTGATTTTATACACCTGTGGCAATTGGAATGTCTGTCTGTCTGGCACACACACACAGACACAGACACACACTGCTACACGGGTGAAGACATCAACAGCAACAGCTTAGTAGGGTTAACCAAATTTGAGGGTTGGGAAATGAGTCAGTGGAGATTTATGTGTTGTGAAGCGGTGAAAAATAGAGCTTAGTCACAGAGAACACGAACCATTTTTAACTATTAACATCTTTAGCACTTTAACAGCTGATTTCACACATGAATAAGGGACATTTGATGAGCAAAACAGAAGTTTCATTTGCTCATAGTCATGATTTAACTCCAGACCCACCTTTAGATTAGATGTAAACTGGCAGCTGCGGTTATGATTTTTGTTTAAATGATGAGTAGGTGGCTCGTGTGTTTACACAGAGCATTACAATTAGCTTCAGAAGTAAAAAATGGTTTATGCAAAACTAAACAAGCTATTGTGAACATGTATCTCTTGAGGAGCATGTAATGCTGACATTTCATCACAGCCTTTGTGTTTGTCTTCCATGTAGCCTCTAAATCCATCCTGCGGACAGAAGGATGTGCCCAGACATCGAAAAACCTAAATTCTGGGGGTGTTAATGAAGGGTTAGTAAATACCTCTCTGACTTTAGCAACCCTAAATGTTATGATTGTCGGTTACTTGAATTGAGGTTCTTTAAGCTACTGTTGTACGGTCCTGACGGAGAAAAACATCATGATTTAAGTCTGAAAGATGACTACCACTCCCTCTAAAGTTGTCAGTTAAGGGAGAAAAGTGGCAGCTCCTATTTTTTAGGTTAACAGAGTGTATATTAGCCATATTTCAAAGCTCCATATGTAAGTTTATTTCATCCACCACATTAGAATAGGCATAAAAGGACGTGTTTTCTGGCTCAATTTTGCAACAAGATGTAACACACCTTGTAGGTTGTGGATGAATTTCCAACCTCTGACACTTTAAAAACTTAACTGAACTCATCATTAATATAAATAATGCATTTCAAACTATTCATGATACTGTAAGTGTGTACAATCCAAAAGAGACTTCTTGAGGAATGTAAGAAAATTCACTAGACTTTTTGTGTGTAACTTTGCCGACCTTTTTCACAAATGTAAAAAACATAAAAACTTAAAAACAGGGCAAAAGCAACTGTCTAATCTAACATGTTAAATATCCTGCCCTGCTTTCTTTTTGTTTATTTTTCTGCAGAAGCAATATGACAACCAGTAAAAATCAGGTTGGTCCGGACTGTGTGAGCCAGAGTGTCCATGGTGATTTGGAACAGAGGGACAGTAGCAATAGCCCTAGGGAGGTGGCTGCTGCCCAGGTGGATGCAGACATACAGAAGAGAGGAACAGAAGAACAGAGGCAAACAGGCCGAGGCCAACAGATGAAACTGCAAGGAACGAGTACTGGGGGGACAGATGGAGACGCTGTGTCTGCGGATGCTGGGGCTACAGAGAAAACTGCCAAGTTGAACGCACGGCCCCCGGGAGAACAGATGGAGGGAAACTTGGAAACAACCGCCAGAGGCAGGTGAGAGGACCTCAACAAACACTTTATCAGTGTCTGTCTGGAAATTGTAACTGCACTCGTCGGGGAATAGGTCCTGTTTTATAAATTTCATCTAGTTCTAATATTTTCCTTTTGCTATAAAGCAAATTACCTTTGTATTCCCACCTTCTCTGCTCATACATATATACATGCTTTTTCTTCCAGAGAAACAGTGAATGCAGATTTTATGTCTGCATGTCATTTCCTCAAAGATCACATGGACAACATGGATAACCCCAATGATGACATGGTAAGCAGTCGTAACTGTTGATTAAATCTAAAAAGACATGAATCTGCACAAATATACATTCCTACATTTACTACTATAACTTTTTAAAACTTAACTAGAAAGTATACAACTCCAATTTCAAAAAGGTTGTGGCCTTGTATAAAATATCATTAAAAACATGATGCAAGACATATTGCTGCCATTAAATTCAAGCAAGCTAGTATTTTTCATGAAACAGTAAAAAGTCTCACCTTAACATTTAATATGTTTTCTGTGTTCTCTTGTGAATGAAATATTGATTGATGAAATTTGCAAATCATTGCATTGTGTTTTTCTCTACAGTTTACACAGTGTCCCAACCTTTTTGGATTTGGGGTTGTATTTGCATCCACAATAGATGTGAAAATGGTCATCCAAAGAGGCACAAATGAGTTCTTTTTTTTAATTTTTCAACTCAACCTTCATTTTAATGTCAGATATCCATATTGCATGGTTATTTCCATATAATGTCAACATACAGACAAATTTTCAACATAAATGCCTGCAGAAAGGCACTTGTGGTACCTGATGGGGGAACTAGGCATCTGTAGGGCTCATTATTGCAGACAGACTATAGAGAAAGAGTCACGTCTTTTTCTACTTCTTTCGGCTGCTCCCTTTAGGAGTCGCCACAGTGGATCATCCGCCTCCATCTCACCCTATTCCTTGCATCCTCTTCCCTCACACCAACCCTCTGCATGACCTCCTTTATTAACTGGGGAAGGCAGGCAACTGGGGACACATGAGCTGCTCCCG
>VUQH01044317.1:0-11023 GCA_015106775.1 Etroplus canarensis | reverse complement strand
GAGAAAGAGTCACGTCTTTTTCTACTTCTTTCGGCTGCTCCCTTTAGGAGTCGCCACAGTGGATCATCCGCCTCCATCTCACCCTATCCTTGCATCCTCTTACCTCACACCAACCCTCGGCATGTCCTCCTTCACTACATCCATCAACCTTCTCTGTGGTCTTTCCCTTTTCCTCCTGCCTGGCAGCTCCATCTTCAACAACCTTTGTCCAATATGTCCACTATCCCTCCTCTGAACATGTCCAAACCATCTCAACCTTGCCGCTCTGACTTTGTCTCCAGACTTCTCAACTTGCTCTGTCCCTCTGATGTTCTTTTTAATCCTGTCCATCCAGTTCACTCCCAGGGAAAAATCTCAACATCTTCAATTTTGCCACCTCCAGCTCTGCCTCCACTCATAAGGCCCGGAAATACAAACCACACTATATTGACTTGTAACAGGCGTTTTTGCAGTTACTATTTCTCCCGTGTGGTATTGAAAAAGAAAAATAAGTTGGATGTTGTTACTCTGATAATGAGAATAATCCATAATTCACTTCATTCATAAAGGGGGAAACTTTCTTTAGAGACGAAAACCATTTTTGGCAGTCGGCTGTAAACATGTTTTTCCTGCTCTAAAGCTGGCCATTTTAATGTGGAAATCTTAGGGGACTGCCTTAACGTTGCCATTTATACTGCAGTTTCTAGCGTTTCTACCTTGGAATTGAATAATGAGGTGCATTTTTGATTCACCTCCAGCAACTGAGGGGGTTTCTGCTTGATGAGGACAACAGGGGGGGCTTTAAAGAGAGTGATTATTATTTAAATTCTGTGGTTGGATAGAAAAACATCTCCACAGCCACAGAGCAGCAATAACGCTGCAAACATTGACAAAAAATAATGCTGAGCTTGAACTGCTCCGAGCACCACACATAAGCTATAGTTCTTGAAAGCGGGACTGTTAAAGTATTCAGACAAGTAATATTTGTTGACTTGCTTGCTGTGTATTTTCCAGAGGAAGGCCCTGGTCGTATTGTTTCAGCACTGGTTCAGCGCAGCAGCAGAAGAGACGTCTGAAGCCAGCAGAGTGGCTGTGTACCTGAAACACGTAAAGAAGGCAACGCCCTCACTGCTGGCCTTTTTGGTCAACCTGGCGGACGACAATGGAAACACGGTGCTGCATTATAGCATATCCCACTGCAACTATGGCATTGTCAGCCTGCTCCTGGATACAGGTAATATTAATGTGTTGCCAGAGCTATTGCACTGTAATGTTTGCAAGTGCTGAAAAGCTTGACATCTTCCCTGTGCCACAGGTGTGAGTGACGTGAACATTCAGAACAATTCTGGCTACACAGCAGTGATGCTGGCCTCACTGACAGCCCCTGATGGACCTGGTGGAATGGAAGTTGTCCGCAAGCTAATGGAGCTGGGCAACATTAACATTCGTTCCAGCAAGGTACCACAACCCAAGAGAATAAATCTAACAGGGGAGGAGAAGTGAGGTGGCTGTGCAGCTCACACAAAGTGCATTTTTTTCCTCCCATTTCACCCTGTTAACCTCAGAAAATCACCCTGGATGTTTTCTAAGCAATGACTGGAAGAGTGCAGCTAGCCTCATTCATTATTAAAGAATCAGTTCATTGATTTTACACATGAAAATCAGTTTATCTGTAATGGAGGGTATACTAAGCCTGTTAAAATAGGTGAATAATGTCTTTTGTGGCAGAGGAGGAGAGTTTTAAAATCAGAGCAAACAAACCGGATGATGTCATCAGGATGATCTAAAACTGGGGTACAGGGTTTGCACATTAAACATTAAACTTTTGTTATGAACAGTTTGAAAGACATGGGCATACAGCAGGCAGAGTTTTAAAAAATGCTATTGGGATACATTTTTAAGCGTTACCCAGTCTTTTTAAAGTGCAGCGAGATGTTGTTGGATTGTCCCTATAAAACTCTTGTTAACAGGACACTGAATAAAATATGATGAAAGAAGAAATAGCGGTCTTTAACAATTCTCGATCCCAGTCACATCGTCTCTCCCTCTCCGTCTCCGTACAGACGGGCCAAACAGCTCTACACTTGGCAGTGAGACACGGACGAGTTGTGATGGTTCGCCTACTGCTGAGCTGTGGAGCAGACGCCAACATCCAGGACGTCCAGGGAACTACAGCCCTGATGTTTGCATCTGAGAGGGGCCACACGCACATCGCAAGACTTCTGCTGGAGAGAAGCCAGTGTGACCTCACGCTGACTGACAAGGTAATACTGCAGCAAACAAGACATCATCTAACCAGAGAAACAACGCTGTGGGATAATGATAAAGATTTATCTGTGATCATAGCTGGTATCGATCATTACCAGAGTAATCAGTTAACTGAACAATACTGTTTTGATACAGAAATTCTACTGGCAGCATGCCCATTAAGCTGAATACAAGGGTGCAGTGGTTAGCACTGTCATCACATAGTGAGAAGGTCCTGAGTTTGAATCCACTGGCTGGCACTGTTTCCTTACAGCAAGAAGGTTCCTCCACACAGAAAGGCCCCACCTGGCCTTTCTCTGTGGAGTTTGCATGCGTCCTCAGTGGGTAGTCCAGCTTTCTCGCACAGTCCAGGTTAACTGGTGATTCTAAATTTTCCATAAGTGTAACTGGTCACCTCTTTATGTTAGCCCTATGATAGAGTGATGACCTATCCAAGGCGTACCCCACCTCTTGCCCTTTAACAGCTGGGATCAGCTGAATACAATGGTGGTTAGCACTGTTGCCTGACAGCAAGAAGCTGGGGCCTTTCTGTGTGGAGTTTGCAATTCCTCCCCGTGCCTGCGTGGGCTCACTCTGACTTCCTTCCACAGTCCAAAGACATGCATTTTAGGCTAATCTGTGATTCTAAATTGACCGTGGGTGTGAGCTTGAATGGTTGACTGTCTCTTTGTGATAACCCAGTCTGTCACTGGAGACTTGTCCAGGGTGTACGCCTATTGCAGCTGGGATACGCTCGCTGAATTGGACAAACGGTTAAGAAAATGGATGGAGAGATTCACATGATGACTCCACCTCTATTTGTTAGCAAAATGGCACATCTACCTTTGTATTCACATCACTGAGCACAAAAAGCAGCTTAGAAGTATGAAAGCTCGAATGTGTTGACTCACACTGTGTGGACGTGGGTGGACTTACAGTCTGGATATAGCGGGATAGAGCTTCCCCAGGATTAATCAAGGCTACAGTAAGACAAATCTCCCTGGGCTGAGAGGAGCTAATCCGCCAACAGTACAATATCTGTGCCAATGCGGAGCAAGCGGAGGCAGGAAAAGAGCATGGATGCAAATCTATCTTCTGCTTTTGACAGTCTGCCTTTAAAGTACACTTCAAGAGTAAAAAAATCCCTCAATTGACTGCAAACCCTGTTTAACCTTTACCTAAACCCAGACTAATTAGACTGATTAAACCATGAAAACATTTGTTCTAAACCCATTTATCATATGACCTAAAAAAGGCTTCATAACATATACTTAAATTCTACAGATAAGCCTGCAGATTTGTAGTGCAGCCCCAGTCCGGCTTTGAGATAAACTTTACACAAAGACTACACGTTGATGTTAAAACACCAAAATCTGCCGGGTTCACCATCTCAGGGCCACAAATTGGTCAAATAACAGCTGATCTCAATCAGTCTGAGCTGAAACGGTGGACTAACTGACTGATTAAAATTGACATTCTAATGTTTCCTCTTTCTTTCTTGTCCTCCAGCGAGGTCAAACTGCACTCGCCATTGCCATGCAAGGGTCCCACACTGATACAGCCGCCCTGCTGCAGGCCCACGCCAAAGCTCGAGCTCTTTAGAACCGGATCTGCTGACATATGAGATCCCCGCACATCTACCGCACTTCGAAAAGCAGATTGACCTGTCCCTTTCTTTTCTGAATTATGGAGTTATGCAGAAACAGTAGCTGGTGTTTTGAATGGGATTGTATGATAATAAGACTGCGTGGCATTAGTGAAGTAAAACTTTGATGATGATTGCTAATGTAGTATTCAATGAATGTGCTGTTTTCTTTTGTCTTTACTGTTGATGTTTATAGTTGTGTCTGATTTTTGCACATCCATGTAGCAGCTTAGCTCTGCAAACTTTGCAACAAAAAGAATATTTATTATATTATGTTTAGTGGATTGGACATGAGTATTATCTAAACGTTTGTGCTCATAAGAATATCACATCTAGATGTTTTTAAGGGGGATTTTCAGTATATTAAACCCTATAAAAAAAATACATTCAGCATACTTCTCATCCTGCATGCCAACTAAATCAGAAACAAAGCTCTGGTGCCAGCAAACCAACCTGTTTATTTCACTCACTAGTAATAGCTATACTGATGTATGCAGTGTTGGTTTTTAATAAAATGATGGAAAGCCAATGATATTTCATTGTTTGAGACAAGAAACGTGCTCTTGAGCTGGTTGAGCCGTCAGGTAGCTTTGAAGACTCATTCATCTGCTTTGCAGCTGTAGTGACAAGCTCGACCAACAGGTGGCACAGCTCTTCCATTTCACCATCACTGCAGCCAGCCAAATCAAACATAATAACACAAATACAGAAAGCTACAATAAACAAGAAATCTAAAAATGGGCACACACAAGGGAGTAGATTTAATCTCTTTCAAGTGTGACAGCCCGTTATAGACATGGTGCCTTTTGATTTATACTAATTCCACTGTGTGGGAGGTTGCAGTGAGATTCACCTGCACTCCAGCTGTATGGCACCTAGGCCTGCTCAGTCAGTTGTGAAATCAGATTTGTTTGAGTGGCCTTTGTTCCCTCAACTCCCCCGGGAAACAGTAAGGGGTAGCGCTTTAGTTTTGTTGCACGGACCTCAGATTATGTTTGTGCGATAAGACAGAAAGGATTGAGTGCATAGATGGTGAAGGCGTTGGGTTTCTGTGTGACAGCACAGGCTCCTCATTTCCCCTGAGGATTTCTTCCAGTTTGGCTGACTGACTGCCCTGCTATAATGACCATGAGCAAATCTAAATCCTCACAAAGAGAAGAAGATGGATAGATAAAGATGGGATAGGCAGCTTTTCCATTAATTAAGTGTTCATGGTAAAATATCTGCATAAAACTATTAAAAAAGAGGCAGGCAAATAAATTGATTTTAACGACATGTAACTGTGCATACATACATGCATGTTGCACAGCTGCATTGGTGTAGATTCCCCCATCCCCCACCCAAACAAGCCTTAATGCCACAGTGAAGACAGGTGCTCATTTCAGCCTTCGTGCAGGAGTAAAAACATCTGTGATACCTCTTCTGTCTGCTGCAGGCACCAGTGTAGTAATAAAACATACATATTCCATAATATCCTCTGGGACTGTATTGCAACAAGGAGGCTGTGGAGTCTGAAGGCATTTGCCCAGCCTCAGTTTAATAATGATAATGGACTGGATTTATCTACTACTCTGTCTGCTGATGAATCACTTTGAATGCAAAACACATTTCAGTCAGTGTGGGTACACACTCAGGGATTTTGCTTCTAAAGCACTGCTTCGTCTATTACAGCCAGCAGTGTGTATCAGCTAATAAGAGCTGATATTTCAGCAAATCTCACAGGCACTACTTGTGCCATGTTAGTCACGAAAAAGGTAAAACTAAAAGGTAAAGACTGCACACCTCATTAAAAGACATAAAAAAAGCCTGTGCTGTGAGTTCTCTGATAATGTATTTCAGGCTAAATTTAAGATTTGAATTTATGCCAGAAGGTAAACAGCCAAGATCCAGTTCACATAGCGTTTCAGAGGCTTATCCATGAAGACTTGAAGTTATAAGTGGTGTCAAACGTACTGGATCAAGGCTCGGAATACGTTTGTAATAAGACACATGAGGCTTTGATTATTGAACACATTTGCAAAAGATTATATTAATATAATTTTGCTTTGCTATTATTGACAGAGATCAATGCTGAAAAATATGTTTCTTTTTAAACAACAAATTCATTCAAAGTCCCAGTTGCAAAAAGTGAATGGGTCTTGAATAGCTCATAAAACCATTGTGTGCCCTTCAAGAGAAATTTCCGAACAAGCTAAAAATCTGACGTTTGGTACATAACATGTTGTATATGAGGAATATGACTGAAGCAGACAAGTAGCAGTTGTGTTGGCATTCATTTGGAGTCTTTCTGAGGGCGTGACTAAAGCCTAATATTCAGACACACTTGTAGCCATCTTTTTGATCTCAACTTAATCCCAAGGAAAATATCACTGTCTTCAGCTGCTGCACTCTGTTATATTCATGTCTACCATCTGTTTGATGTGTCTGAAAAAGAGTGCAGTGAGACTAAAAAAAAGATGAATTTGAGCTAGAAAACCAAAATTATGTAAAACAGGCTTTAATTTTCCGCAGAGTATGGAGTATGGAGTACTACCTAAATAGATAAGTAAGGAAGGCTTTTAATTTACCAAAAATAGTGCTGAAAATTAACATAGCCATTATTAAGCTGATAAACTGGGAATTACACTCACCTGCTACTTCATTAGCTAAACCTGTTCAACAGCTACTTAACTCAAACACACAATCAGAAAAACACTTGCAGCAATTCAGCACATTTAGGTATGTAGAAGGTCAAGATGACCTGCTGATTTTCAAACCGAGCATCAGAATGGGGAAGAAAGGTGATTTAAGTGACTTTGAACATGGCATATTTGTTGGTGCCAGACGGGCTGACTTCAGTATTCCAGAAACTGCTGATCTACTGGGATTTTCCAGCACAAACATCTCTAGGGTTTACAAAGAAAGGCCTGAAAAACAGAAAATATCCAGCGAATGACGCTTATCTTGGAAAAAATATCTTGTCGATGCCAGAAGTCAGGGGGGAATGGCCAGAATGCTTCCAGCTGATGGGAAGGCAACAGTAACTGAAATTACCACTTGTTACAACTACAGTACGCAGACAAGCATCCTTGAACACAGAACACATGGAACCTTGAAGCAGAAGACCACAATGGATGCACTCCCGTCAGCTAAGAACAGAAAACTGAGGCTACATTTCACATGGACTCGCCAAAATTGTACAACAGAAACATCCTTCCTCCTTCCTTAGTGTCCATCCTCTCATAAAATGCACTGTAAGCCTTTTCTTTTGCTTTTGCCACTTCTCTTTTGGCTGTGCACCTAGACTCCCAGTATTCTTGTCTGCTTTCTTCATCTCCTTGACTATCCCACTTTTTATTTGTCAGCCTCTTCCTTTGAATACTTTTCTGTACTTGCTCATTCCACCACCAATTCTCCTTAGCCTCTTTCCTCTGTCCAGAGGACACACCAAATACCTTCTTGGCTGTTTCCCTCACCACTTCAGCTGTACTTTCCCAGTCATCTGGTAACTCTTCACTACCACCCAGAGTCTGTCTCAAATCCTCCTTGAACTCTGCACAACATTGTTCTTTCTTCAACTTCCACCATTTAATCTTTGGCTCTACTTAAACAATGTCCCCCTGGGAATAAAGTATTCTGATTCTGATACCTTCACTCACTTTCTCTTCTTGCTTTAGTCATCCTACAGACCACCATCCAGTCCTGGCATTCTCCCCTGACATTCTCCTGTCTCTTTCAGGTTGCACCTTCTGTAAAAGATATAGTTCACCCGTGTGCACCTATAGGTCACTCTATGTTTCTCCCTGTTCCTTTTACCAGTCGTAGTCCCTACATTTAAATTATCCACTTTCACCTCTACCTTTCTCTCTCTCTTCTACCTAAAATGCCTTCCCCCTCTCCTCCTCCTTTTCCTACAGCAAATAGTAGCATAGTTTCCACAGACACTCTGTTAGCTAACGGCACTGGAGGCCAGGTCACAATCGATCCGATATGGAAGTTATATTGTAAATGTGCATATTTAATTTTGCAAAGGTTTTATGCCGGGTGCCTTTCCTGACAGAATCCTCTCCATTTACACAGGCTTTGGACTGCTACTAGGAGTACATTGGCTTGTGCCCCACCCAAACCCTCACCAAACCCCCCACCCTAACCCTCACCAAACCCCCCACCCTCTATGGCTGGCCTGTTGCCAGTTAACTTAATTAGTTGCAACATGTTCCTCCAGCTGTTTCTCCTTTGTACCACTTACTTTTCCAGCATAACTTTTTGTGAGATGTGTTGCTGCCATCAAATTCAAGATGAGCTAGTAATTTTCATAAAATAGTAAACTGTATCACCTTTAATATTTGATGTTTTCTGAGTACTTTTGTGAATAAAATATTGGGTTATGAAATTTGCAAATCATTGCATTGTGTTTTTATTTATAGTTTACGCAGTCCCAATCGGGGTTGTACATAACTGCTAAGATTAAGCAGCATGAAAAGAACTTTCTTTGAAGGGGTCTTGTGTCCTTAATGAGATTGAGAAGTGCTGATGTCAGGAATTCGTGCAAATTGGTAGCCTTTGAAGTCGATGCCCAGACCCGTTAGTTCATTTGCCTCATTTCCAAACATGTAGGCTTCAATCTTCAAATAATGCCCAACATCTGGATGCAGATTCTTATCTAAAATGCTTGAGATGAAGGGATGCAGAGATGTACAGAACTGAAGTTAAAAACACCTAAAAGGTAAAGAAGAGGGACCTCTAATTTGAAAAACTCCAACAATGGAGAGTCACTGCTTGAGAATCCATCTTTGAGCTCATTATCAAGTTAAATTAATATTATGAGTGGAATTATTCTACAGAGAGGAACAGTTTGATTTACATATTCAGTGCATGTAAAACACTCCACTATTTCCCTCAGAACTGAGAAAAGCAGAATTGTATATTACATTACCAAAAATAACATGGCCTGTTAGCAGCTACAGACTGTTTTTGAAATTTGACAGATTTTTAGTTCAGGTTCGAGGAGTCAGACACCTCAGCATCTGCCTGTAATAGTTTCCTAGTGCTGATCAACAGCCCTTGAACCCCCCACAGATTTGAGGATCATTTTGCACCATGAAGTTGTAACAGTCTGAACTCCTACCTCTTTAAACCAGCCAAATGATCATGTGGTACACAGCCCTCTGAAGTTAGGGTATAGTGAAGTCACTTCAGTCCTGCTGATGTTATATAACCTCTGTTTGCCATGTCTGCCAGTGTCACTGACTCAAGCTGACATCAAGCTGCCATGCAGCCTTGTCCTTACATGCACCTATCTCTGCCACACTCACTCTAGTATGTGTGTCAAATAATAAAAAATCAGAACAGAACACAGACACTAACAGTGTTGAACAAAGTTCAGTGTAAGGAAATATTTATCACACACAAAGACTCACAACAGCCAGTTTTTATGGGCATGGCTCATTTGTGAAAACCCTTAACCCTTTTGAGGGATACTGTAAGTCATCATTGATGATGACCCTAATTCTAACCCAGGGGTCTGGAACCCCTTGGCTACAGAGCCACATGTGACTTCTTTGCTCGTCTCCAGTGGCTCCCTGTGGCTTTAGCAAAAAACTAGATAACTATGTAAATAAACAATGGTTATTTATTGTTTAACATTTTCTTTTGTATAGCTCTTTCTTTACATTTGCCATTTGTATAAATGTGCAGCCTGTACTCCAAATTAAAACACAAAAAAGTTTTAATATGTGCATCATATTGCCTAAGCTATTAGGCTACTTTACGTTTCAAATGTTATTAAAGTTGGCTATATCTAATTTCAATAATTTGCACACGAACAGATGGGCCTGCACATCTTCACGGCAACTTTGTTTCAAAACCGACCTAAACATGTTTTTGGTTATTTTCCTCCCTCTAACAGTTGTTCTGTTTTTTGTGTTTGTTCGTTTTGTTTAGTTGTTTGAAATAAAAAATTCTAAAAAGTGAACACTTTTTGCTATTTTAGTTCAATTATTTTATAGATGTAACAAATATATCCAGTCTGCCGCATTATTTTGTTTGGCCTGCCAGTGATTGTCAGTGACCATAAATTACATGTCCCCTCAATTTTGTGATCTCCACAATAACAGCATCCAGCCATGATGGCAGTTTTCTTTAGTCATTACTCAGAGCGGTTTTCTAGTCGGGTGATAAAAATAGGAAAACAAACAGGAATAAGCCCAAGATATCAAAGAAAAGGAAAGCTGATCCAGAAGGAAAGCATTTTAATGAGAGATGGGAAGGACAATACATGTTTGTGCTTGCGGGAGGCAAACTGGTATGTCTTTTTTGGTACGAAGCAACAGTGCTTAAGGAATACAATTTACGTTGGCACTTCAAAACCAAACACAGAGTCAATATGCCAACATTAACCACCAAGAAAAGCAACAGAAGGTGCAAGAATTAAAGAGCAAAATGCAATCTCAGCAACGCATGTTTGTAAACACTTTAACAAAAATTGACGCAGCAGTTGCCTGAGCTTCTAAGCATTTTTCTGAAGGTGCATTTCTGAAGCAGTGTGTGCTAAAGGTATGTGGATACGTGTGCCCGGACCAGAAACAATGTCAACTTGTCAAGAAACACTATTGTATTGTAGAGTTGAGGAAGCAGTGGAGATCTTATGACACAGCTAGCTGCACTTATCTTCTCTGTCTTTAGCTGTTTATGAAAGCCCTGAATCACTGCCAGTTCCAATAAATTTTAAAGGAGTTGGGCACAGAGCATGGACATGTACCACACCATACAGAAGTAGGGTGGATGAGTAGGAGTGCTGTCCTCAAATGATTTTTTTGAACTTCCTCCTGGTGCACAAAAATGCCCGCCCTTATGTGACAAGATTATGCAGGCAGTTCCTGGAGGATGAAGGAATTGATGCCACTAACTGACCCCCACACTCGCCTGACCAATAGAATACCTCTGGGACATAATGTTTTGGTCCACGCCGCAAGGTTGCACCTCAGACTGTCCAGGAGCTCAGTGATGCACTGGTCTGGATCTGGGAGGAGATCCCCCAGGACTCCATTACCCTTTCCATATCAGTATAGAAATTAAGCATGATTTTTCTACAGTGGGATCTGATGCATTTTTTTTTTTGAGCCGTTTATATATAATATTAGTCTTTCAGTTCCAGCTGGTGCTCTGAGGCTA
>VUQH01044312.1:0-23507 GCA_015106775.1 Etroplus canarensis | reverse complement strand
TACTCACGCTGGAGTCGCATGTAGTCCAGCTTATTGTCCAGTGAGCAGACGTTGGACAAGATGATGGAGGGTAGCGCTGGCCGGGTAGGGTTTGTTCTTAGCCTAGAACGGACACCCGCCCGCTTTCCACGCTTTCGCTTCCTCGAGCACTGCTTGCGATGACGTCTGTCCTGGCCACCGGCATCAGGCAACGCCGAGGACTGAAGGTCTGGTCCACGTAGCAGGCCAAGGTCACGAAGTTTGGAGAGAACGTCGTCGTGGAGGTAAGCGACCGCATGGTCTCTTAGCTGAAGTATGGTCTGGCGGTTGTAAACATGGACACCGCTGTCTCTGATGTCCATGCACTTGAGAGTCAGGCGCTAGACAAAGATAATTATACCGATATAACGGTATAATTACAAGGATATAGGGTCATAAGCACCATTTGTGGCTTCTGAAGTGGCCGCTGCGTGCTATCGCCGTGCCGCCATCTTGTTAAGTGTCCGACCTCACTAATGCTTTTCTGGATGAATGGGCAAAAATTCCCAGACACACTCCAAAATCTTGTCGAAAGCTGTCTCAGAACAGTGGAAGCTGTTATAGCTGCACAGGGGGCCCCAACTCCATATTAATGCCTGTGGATGTAGAATGGGATTTCATAAAAGCTACTGTAGCTGTAATGTGTAGGTGGCCCAATACCTTTGTCCATATAGTGTATTTCACAGTAGCGTTCACCATCTCTGCAATTCTCTTTTCATCTGAAATATTCTCAATATTTATATTATCTTTAAAGTTGGAGCATTTTTACTATAACCAAAAAAACAGGTTTAATGGGATGGTTTAAATCCACCCTCAGATACCCCATGCACTGTTAAGTATCACAAGTTTTTCATGATTAATGCACTTCAGAAGTGTTTCTGTAACAAAAAAAAAAAAAAACAGCCACAACTCACTTTTTGGTAAATGCACTTTCTATTAACCTTTAGTTACATTTCATTCTGGTCTATTGAGAATTCTGTGAACAAGATACATTTCATATCTCTTCTTCTCCTGCAGTGGATTTGTGTGATTATTGAACATCAGTGCAAAGCGGTGAGACTAAAAAGAAGCGTTTACTCTTTTCTCCTGTGAGACTGACTTTAAAATATGACATTCATCACTTCTGTTTTTGGGTTTTATACATGTGCCTGTGATTAAACTCCAAAGTAGCTCTGCTGGAAATATCTGACAGTGGCATCACACTGTCTGTGCCTGGGAGTTAAAATGAGAAAAATACCCTATCAGACAACAAAATTGGCCCAGAAGGGAGAAATATGTGAGATACATTGCCAGTGGCTGTTTGTTTTAATAGTGTTAATGTGCTTTAGGAAGATGGCTCCATTAAGCTTCTGCATCTTGACACATTATAGCTTATTCTCTGAAAGGCTAATGACCTTAGCATTTTGTTTAACTGGCCTTTGGCACTGGCAGCTGTAAAACATTTTATCATCAAATTGATGCTTAAAGTAATTGCTTGGGTAAATTCCCAAAAGCACTTAAAACCCCATGCCAACCTAGTTTTTAGCTTTCAGTTTAGTGCTACATACACCACATAACCCAGTTGGGATTTTTGTTTGGCACACAGGAACATACTAAGGTTCAAGCTCAAATACGCAATAACATCAAAAACTTCAGCGAGATCAAAACAAGTTATCATCATAATGTCGTAGTAGTGAGAATGACTTTAAACCTCCACTGGTGTTTGTTGGTGCTATTGATAGAACTTCCTGAAGATAAAGAGAAGGCAAACAGGGGCACCGTTTCTTAATTACAAACATCCAGCCATTTACCTCCACATATAACAAAACCACAGAAAGGCCTGTGCTAATTACAATGCAGACATGTTTCAGTGCCTTACAAATGTTTATATTTAGAGCCAGACTCTAATTTTGAGTCCTTTCATTGCACACTTACTGGGCACGTGGATACGGCTTCCAGACAAAAGTCCAGACTACATGGCTTGGTTGTGTAATTGGAGGATTGGATTCTCCGAATTTGCTTCCAGAAAGCTCAGTGTGGCGAATGTCAAGCATATTTTAGAGACTAAATAATGGACACAGTTACAATAAACAGGCACTTGTTCTAGCCTTAAAACATGGACAGCTCCCAGCACAGCTTTTGTTTTTTGTGACCTAGTTTCACAGCACCTTCATAAGACTAAACAGTAACTCTTCTGCTACTGATAATACCACTAGCTGCACAATTCTGTTTCTGCATTTAGACTTACATATTGTATATCAACATTATCTAACTGGAAACACAGCATTCTTGACAACACCACAAGCTCATTTCAGTTCTGTTGATCAGACATCAACACAACACTCGTGCCCTTCCTTTGACTTTGACAAACTAGTCCACAAACAGTCTTTTCTTTTGGTACCATGTCCCCATTAATTTGGGGTTTTTTTCAAATGTAAAAGTTTGTTATTTAATGATTTATGTTTTTACTGATATGTGCACATAAGGATTCCAGAGTCCACACGTGGTGCTGTTGTATTAACGATCCAATAAAAACACAAACGTTAACTTTGTCTTTACAAAAACTAATATAGTGGTGCCAAATATTATATTTCTTCTCTGAGACCATAATTTATCTTTCAAGAGGAATGACATCATATATCAAACTTTACAGAGACAGTGTTAAATTACCAAACAGCTTTCCAAGATGAGACTGTTCTCTCTGGGATAACAACGGATATTGACATCTTAAGAGGTGGGCTGCTGGCTGGTCTCGCCCATCTGGTGAGTCCCTACACCTCATGTCAATGAGACACTGAGTATATATTTTGAAATGTTACTTCCACCATATTTGTCAGATTTTACACTTTGGCTACACTGAACATCTTGGGTACATCACATACTAGGCAGGCAGTTTGCTCAGAGGATGCAAACTGGCCACATCAACACTGCACACAAAATCTCACAGTGAGCTTTTGTTTAGTGATTTTAATGAATGTGTATTTCATTTCCTTACTACAGTTCACTTACATTATACAGTTGTTTAATTAATAAGATATGACCTTTCACACCTTGAATAGAAAACTTCTCACATTTACATATGCAAAATATACTTGTTGCTCTCAAGTACTTGGACTGCTTATAGTTTAAGTGTAGTGTTACAGGTGCCACCCCACAAATAGTCCCCATACACTCACCAGCCACTTCATTAGGCACACCTTGCCAGTATCAGGTTTGACCCCTTTTTGAAGTGCTTTAATTCTTCATGGCGTATCTTCAGCATGGTGCTGGAAACATTCCTCAGAGATACTAACATGATACCATCACACAGCTGCTGCAGATGCAAATCTTCTGTTCCACCACATCCCAAAGGTGCTCTACTGTACTTAGGCCTGGTGACTGTGAAGTACCACGAACTCATTGGCATGTTCAAGAAACCAGCTTGAGGTGGTTTGAGCTTTGTGATATGGCGTATTATCCTGCTGGAAGCAGCCATCAGAAGATGCTGTGGTCATAAAGGGGATGGACGTGCTCAGCAACAATGCTCAGGAAGGCTGTGGTGTTTAAACAGTCCTCAGTTGGTACTAAGGGGCCAAGAAAATATCCCATCAGGAAATCACCACCAGCAGCCTTAATCTCTGATACAAGGCAGGATAGACTCTGAACATCTGAATGTCACAGCAGAAATCAAGACTCATCAGGCTAGGTAACGTTTTCCCAACTTCTATTGCCCAAATTTGATGAGCCTGTGCAAAGTGTACACTCAGTTCCCTGTTCTTAGCTGACAGGAGTGGCACTCTGTGTGGTCTTCTGCTGCTGTAGCCCATATGCTCCAAGATTTAATGTGTTGTACGTTCAGAGAGGCTCTTCTGTATACCTTGGCAGTAACAAGTGGTTATTTGAGTTACTTTTGCCTTCCTGTCAGCTGAAAGCAATGTAGCTATTCTGCTCTGACCTCTGGCATCACCAAGGCATTTTTACCCAGAGAACTGCTGCTCACTGGATAGTTTCTCTTTTTCAAACCATTCTCTGTAAACACTAGAGATGGTTGCAGGAAAATCCCAGTAGATCAGCAGTTTCTGAAATACTAAGACCAGCCTTTCTGGCACTAACAACTATGCCTTGTTCAAAGTCCCTAAAATCACCTTTCTTCCCCATTCTGTTGATGCTCAGAACTTCATCAATCAATAGGTCAGACTGACCATGCCTTCATGCCTAAACGCACCGAGTTGCTGCCATGTGACTGGCTCATTAGATGTTTGCATTAATGAGCACTTAGACAGGCTTGTCTCATGAAATGGATGGTGAGTCAATGTTATATGTTCAGTACAGCCAAAGTTAAACACGTCTTGTATCAACCAGTTCCAGTTGCTTGATGACATCATTTGTTCCAGCAGAAAGGAAATTCTTGAGACTTTTAAGTCGCCCACTACAGCCAAACTGGGAATGTGCTCCTTTGTGTGTATCCCAAATTTTCATTTAATATAATATTAAATGTAAAGACACAGGGGTGACTGATTCCAGTTGTGTCAGCATAACTTAATTTCATAGCATGCACTCAAGATTAAAAAAATATACTGATTTAGAGTTCCCCAATGTCAAACTCTTGCAGAACACCTCCATAATGGGTGCTCATCATTTCAAGTCCACTGAATATCATTCATATTGATGACTTGGAATAGTTTCTAGCCTAAAAAATGTAAATTTATTTTCTAAGCTACTAATTTGTTTGCTAATGCACAAAAAAGAAAACTCAACATTACCAAATAGGAGAGTAAGCTAATAAATCGTTGTAGCCAGGGATGTTGGCACCAGTTATTGGCCCTCAGATATATTTGCTGCCTAAAATTAGTGAGAGGATGCAGCCAAAAGTGAATCTCCAACATATTCATCTAAGGATTTGCTATTGTTAAAATGGTATTTTCAAAAAAATTTTTTTTTTTTCCTTACAAAGTGTAAAACAAGCATATGCAGTACTAGTTTGCTAGTGCAAACCAAACATTTACCAAAATATGAGAATTTCATTCTAAAGTATAAAAATAGAAATGCAAGGTCAGTGAGGCAGGTATTTAGTTTTTGTTCATCAAGAATGCATTTACTCAATAAGACAAGTCACTTTGGCCATTTTTGACAGAGGATCAGTTTAAATTATTTCAGGAAAAATGAAACAAGGAGGAGCAGTCACAGTGAGCAGTTAATAAAGAGCGACAGGCCTCAGCAAGATAACCAACTTTTACTTTTACTATGCTCTGCTGTTTGCAGGCTCATACCATGTGCAGCATAAAATAAGATCAGTGTTGCTCAAAGAATGATGGAAAAGGCCAATTATTTTCTGGTTTCTTCATTAAAACAACATTGCTTTGTCCTTCCATGGATCCCTGATGCCTGAGGTGTGAGTGAAGCCATTCCCTAATTACCTCTCGTCAAATTTCCTGCTTTTTGCTTTTATCCCTTTGATTCCTTCTCTGCTGGTTGATTTTTGGTGTAGTTATCTGCAGGCTCCCACCAATTAGAAAGTGTTCTATGCCTCCATAGCCGAACTACATGATGTCAGAGCTCATCTCGGTGGCATCCAGAGTATTTCCCTGATTTGGACAATATCTGATATAGAGGAGGGGATTAGAAAATTTCCTCCGGGGGGAAAGTTGACAGGAATGACAATTGAGTTGGAGGAGTCACTGATTAATGTCGAAACCGATATTGCTCTGAAGTACAGGTTTGCAAAGATGTCAGCAGCTGAATTTGGAAGTGAGTGCAAGGTCAGTCCTGAGAACTGAGGAATGTGATATTGGAAAGAAGAAAAAAGCTCACAATTTGTTCTGTGAAGTTGACTTTTTAGAGTCGGTTTAATTTTTGAATCCCTGAATAGTTTATTATGGACACCTAAACTTTGTCATTCCAGGGGTGAGAGAGTCACAAAACATTTTCATTGCCAAAGATGGATGGCACTCTCTGCATATGCCAACCAGTTTTATAGTGTGACATACAGTTAGGTCCATAAGCATTTCCACCATTACAGAATTTTATTATTACTTCTCTGTAGACCACTACATTGGATTTAAAATTTAAAACGATGTGACTGGAGGGCACCTCAAAAGTCTCTTTTGGACATTAGTCAAGTATTTAACTTGACTAATGTCCAAAAGAGATGTACATGCCAGGGAAGTGTCACGGGTGAGTGTCGAGGCGAGGTGAGGTGTGGCGTGGACCCACAATGCAGTACCGCTGAGACAGGCAGATAACTAAGAAGGGCTTTATTTTGCCAAACAGAAAGATCAGTCCGAAAAAACCAAAAAAACCTCCCAGGAAGAAAAGCCGGGGGAAAATAATCCAGGGGGGAAGACACTTGACACAGGGAGGGAGACGGAGACGGTGACAGCACAACGATGGCACAGGTAACTACAGCACGACTGTGGCATGAGTAACGTAAATGACTGGACAAGGAAGAGACAAGGAGACAAAACTTAAATAGACGAGACAACCAATGAGAGGACGACAGGAGGCAGAGGACACAGCTGAGATGACTAAGGAAGGGAAGTGCAGGGGGGAACAGACGGACTACCACAATAAGACTCAGGGACCAGACGCAGACAGAGACGGAGATCACTAACATAGGAAAACAGGCAGGGCGTGGGGCAAAAGGGAACGATAGAACTCAAAATCAGACACAAAAACCCAAACTAAAGAGCGGACCATGACAGGAAGGAGGCCATTATTAGGTGGAAAAACCAAAATAAACCTATCTTGTATATTCCTACAAAGAAGAACTGCACTGACGTTTCAACAACACTAAAAGCCCTGGAAGACCACAGGAGACAAAGTAGAGGGTCACAGAATTCCTTTATTGGTTAAGGAAAACCCTTCACAAAATCTAGCAAAGTCAAGAACACTCTCAAGGAGGTCGTTGTATCACTGTCAACATCTACAATCAAGAGATGCCTTCATGAATGTAAATACAGAGGGTTTGCAACAAGGTATAAACAACTGGTTATGCTTAAGAAAAGGAAGGCCAGATTATATTTTGCCAGAAAACATTTAAAATAGCCTGTAGAGTTCTGAAAAAAATATTTGGACCAATGAAACCAGGATTAACATGTTCTAGAATAATGGGAAGGGAAGGAAAGGAACAGCTCATGATCTGAAGCACACTACATTATTTGACAAACATGGTGGATGCAATGTTATGGTATAGGCAGGTATGGCTGGCAATGAAACTCAGTCACTAGTGTTTATTGATGATTTGAATGCTGATAGAAGCAGCAGGATGAGTTTTAAAATGTACAGGGCTATATTCTCTTCTGTTATGTTCTGCAAAACTGATCAAAAATGAAGAGTTTCTGAAAACAAAAAAATGGGATAGTCTTCAATGGCTTAGTCAATCATCTGAACTCAGTCCAGTAGAGCAGCTTTTCAGTGAATAAAGACAAAACTGAAGGCAAACAGACCCACAAACAAGCAGCAACTGAAGGTAGCTGCAGTAAAAGCCTGGAAGAGCATCTCAAGGAAGGAGACACAGCATTTGGTGATGCTCATGGGTTCTACAGTCCAGGCAGTTACCTCTGACAATGAAGTACTATGTACAAAAATGGCTCTACTTCCTAAACAGTTATTGCAATAATTTTATTAAACCCCTTGAATTAAAGCACTTCCTTCACATCATGATTATGTGATTGAAAATTCCACTGTGGTGTTGTACAAAAATTGTGGATTTGTAACAGTATGAAGAAATGACAAAGATTGAAGAAAATGAAAGACCTCTACAGGTATCTGACAAACAGAGGCTGCTGTTTACATAGCTGAACTAAATGGATTATTTCACCTGTGCAACTCTCATATCAGCAGGTCAATTTAATATTATAATAATGCTTACTATGTGACCAAAATTATATCTTCAAGCCATGTTTTGGATATCAGGTTTTTTTTATCTGATGTCCATGGAAGCAGTAGTGTCAGGTCACATGACCTCGAAAGTGAGGGTGTGCGTGTTCCCAGCTTTGAAATCTGTACAGTAGGCTGCATGACGGCTGCATGACAACTGCCTGTAATTTGCTTTTGCTAAAGTGGTGCTCACATCCCGTGTCTTAAGACAGCACAAGAACTGTTTTTAGAGCTAGTAATGAACAAAAACACCCTGTCTCATGCTCCATGTCATTTTTGACAATCTCGACCTCCAGTCTTTCAAAAAACCTAATTATCAAGTACAGTGATTAACAAAACTCAACCAGAAAAAGCTTATGCTACAGTTTCTGTGACTGTAGTTTGAATTACAAGAGTAAATAGTGGGCACAAAACAAACGGAATTCACCACCAGAAATAATATGTTCACTTTTTTCAGTACACTTGTACATTCTGATGCTTTTATGTGAAAATTTAAAAAAAAATGTTGGGATTATTATTTTATTAGGATGAGGTTTTACTCAGAATAGAGAAAAATAACTGATGCGTATATACTATACATGCTACACACGGTGAATTACAAGCACTTTTTTTTTAAGTGATTAAGAAACACTGAGATGATCAGTGTTACAATGCAAATTTTTCTGCCTTTGTGCAAAAAGGTAGGCACAACATCCATCAGCCTACACTGGTTTTCCATGGTTCAGCGCTCTTTTGCTGGTAGAAACAGACTTGTTTCATTCTTTTTCTTTCAACCAAAATTGTTAATGCTATTCAGTGCAGTCTTAAAAAATTCTGTTTTTTATGCATGTGAAAGTATCAGCAGGGACTTAAAAACAAAAAGATAGATGCCATGTGATCATAAAATGGGCACGGTACAACCTTATGCTGTATTTCTACTGTTTGCAACATGTTGCACTGCATTGTGTTGTGCTCATTGTCAGGCTGTCTTCAGCGAGATTAATGTCATGCACTGCCAGTGGGCTCATTTTAGCCTGTACAGACTAGGTTGATGACGCATTAGTGAGTGACCAGTATTTTCTAAATTGAATTTTCTGTGCTGGCGCCTGTCCAGAACCTGCTGCCTGTATTCAGAAGGCATCACCAAACACCAGCCTGCATGTGTTTGGCAGCTGGAGAGCATTCCTACTTCATTTATCCAAATTCTCCAGACCTTGGGAGTTGACAGGCTTGGTAATCAGTGTCCACAAGCATAATCCCCGTGGTCTCAAGACACCACACAATCAAATCCCTCTCTCTCTCCCTTCCTTTCTCTATTTTACATATAAAATCTGTTAAAATCACCTTGCAAGACGAAATGCATCCATAAATATGCATACCGCACAGTGTCTGAAAGAATGTGTTCTTATGTGTGAAGGCCATCTGCACTCCTGTTTCTGGGTGAGAACTCCATACCAGCTGTAATTACTTCCTTGGCGGATCCTCATTTTCAAATAATATTTCCATAGGAACCAGCTTCTGCTTAATCTGTTTCTTAGGATTCTCCCTGGTTTCCTTTCATACCTTTAATTTTCTTGTGTTTTCAGTGAAACTTCAGGATGTCTATATCTATGGGTCTCTTTAATTGGGGAGGACTAATTATTCTGGAAATAACTGCATTCACTGTTTGTAAAAGGGTACATGTCTTCAGCTGCAATTTTATCTCACTGCGATGCTCTTTTCTTACCCCTGAGAAAAAAACAACAGCCATCCACACTGCTTGGGAGACATTAGCTGTTCTCACATGGCGACCCCTGTGAGGAGATTTAAACTAAAAAAAATATGTCTGGCGCAGGCTGCTGGAGGACAAAGAGCCAGCAATGGCAACAAGGGAACTAGTGAAAGGAAGAAAGCTTCCTTTGCCTCACAGAAAAGGAAGCTGAAGTGAACTGACTGCTTTGCCATACCCAGCTGTTCTAAGTTAAAACTTTGCAACAAAAAAGGATAGAGGAGGAAGCAAGATGATTCCTTTAATACCTGAGAGACACATACTACACTGAAGTTTTCTCACATTTTGCTCTTTTAAACCATTGTAAAATACTTCAAAAATGTAACCCTGTAATAAGGAAAGCATAAACAAAAGGTACAGATCAAAGTTATATAAACTGTATTGAATATATGACTGAAATACCTACTAGTTTGACATTATACAAACAACAGCTACAACAGAGAGGACCTGCAGATGCTCTGTGTGACTCAATACAGAACAACTATGTGTAGTTTCATTGAGAGTGCAGCTCAGGTGTTTTCTTAAGAATACTTTAAGAATTGTCAGCTTCTTTTGATTGTGTATGGTTAAGTGTTCTATTCACAGTCAGTTTAAAAGCAAGTGGGTAGACCACACCATCATTTTTAACCAGCTAAGGTTTAAGTTGTGGTGTTACAACCCAGTTCAATAAACACAATATAAAATAGAGACTGGCACAAGCATTTATTTAAAAAAAAAAAGGGTTTTATTTAAATTACTAGTGAAAATCCCAGGGCACTGTGTAAGAAAAAATACAGCCAAAAACAAACAAATAGAAGAAAATATTGAGCTATTTTCATGGTCTTTTCTGCACAGAACATAAATGGCGAAATAATGTTTTCTGATACTGATTGATGTTTAGTTACTTGAGCAATAATGCAAATGCTGGTCAGGAAGTTCAAGGAATGATTACTTTGCAACAATTTTTACACGTCAAAGTGTTTTCTTCTAAAAACACCATATTTTCCTATGACTTACCATTAAATCAGAAACAGAATGGGGGGGGGCTTTTATTTTCTGTAATATACACTATATATAGACAAAAGCATCAGCTCACCTATACATTACCTACAGGAGCTTTCATAGCATCCCATTCTAAATCCATAGGCATTAATATGGAATTAGTCCCCTCTTTGCAGCTGTAACAGTTTCCACCCTTTTGGAAAGGCTTTCTAAAAGATCTTGGAGTGTCTGTGGGAATTTTTGCCCATTCATCCAGAAGAGCATTTGTGAGGTCAGACACTGATGTTGGTTGAGAGGGCCTGGCTTGCAATCTCCATTCTAGCTCATCCCATAAGTGCTGGATGGGGTGGAGGTCAGGGCTATATTTGGGCCAGTCAAGTTTGTCCACACCAAACTCGTCCAGTGTTTGGCATTGTGCTTGATGATGTTAGGCTTCTCATGCAACTCATCAGCCATGAAAATCCATGTCATAAAGCTCCCACTGCACAGTTTTTGTACTGATGTTAATGAGGAGATTGGGAACTCTGCAGTTGAGGAGTCAGCAGAGCATTGGCAATACAGCACTATGCTTGAATTGAGTGAGGTTTTTAGAAAAACCCATTCTTTCACAAGTGTTTGTGAAGGAAAACTGCATGGCCAGCTGCCTGATATTATATATCTGTGCCAATGGGACTGAACAAAACACTTAAATTCAATGATTAAGTGGTGTGGCTCAATACTTCTGTCAAGATAGTATATATACTGTTACAGTAATGGAAGGTCATATGGCCAGTGTTTCAAATAATGAGACAGTGTATAAATAAATAAGCTCTATGAGCCAAAAGCTCAGGCTTTAGACTGCTCTAAAAGCTCTGTTTCAGACAGCCTTAATCATAATAATGACTCTCCAGAACCATAGAGGGTATACATTAAATATTATACACTTGTTTCAAAGTTTAATTACTAACTTAACTTTCAAAAGTGAAAATAAATATGAAGCATGCAAATAACAGACACTTAAAGATACTTTTTAAAATGTTTCTGCAATGTCACTTTCTAATAAAGTTAAAAAATAGAAACATGTAAAGTGTAAAATTCACTTATTTTGTGGGCCTTTAATTGACTCCCTGGGACTTGTGAGGCAGGTGTTAAAGAGCTGATAAATTCTCTTCAAACCTCAACGCATGGGCTCCTCACAACAGCTGACTGAAAATGAAGCTAATTGATGCCTACAAAGCAGAGAAGGACTATAAAAAGATATCAAAGGGCTTCCGGCTTGCACTTTTCCCTGTATGAAATGTCATTAAGAAATGGCATTTAAGAGCAACTGTGGAAGTCGAGGCAAGATCTAGAAGAGCAAGAAAACTGTCAGATAAAACTGCTCATCTGAAAGGCAAAGCAAAACCCTCATATGAGGGCAGATGAACTCCTGTGTCAAGAAGGTTTAGCTGACACAGAAGTGATGATGCACAAACAGGATCTACATGGAAGAAGGATCAAATGGAAACATTACTAGTGACCTCGTCACAAAAGTCAGCATCTGAAGTATGAAAAGCAACATCTGGATATGCCAGAAAAATGTTGAAATGAGTTCTACCAACAGAAAAGTATGTTTGAAATAAACAAGTACCAGTTTTAATGAAAAGAACACCTTGCCAAGTGGCGTGGAAGTATGTGGCTTAAAGGGTACGGCAGTAAGTCACACAGAAAAGACTGCTGATAGAAAAGAGGCTTGGAAACTGGTTGGATTTTAGATTATGCAGAGCCACACTTCACCTGCAGATCGCATACTATCTCCCATCAACTGTGGATAATGTGTTTTACTGTAATGATGAAGGGGGTTGTTATAGTTTGAGCTCCCTAAATTTAACTGTACCTGACATAAAGAGACCAGCTGCCTTACTAAATAATAACCTTAATATGTTCAGACAGAAACTGCAGCCACAGTAGTTTGACACAATGAGAGCGGGCTTTACATTTCTGTGGTTAGATTTAGCCAAAAACATCAGTTTAGTCAGGTGTTTTTAGAAAAAAGGTTAAGGAAAAGAACCACATCAATGTTGATTTTTTTTACCTCCACCAGGGAGGTTATGTGAATGGTTTGGTTGGTCTATTTGTTTATTTGCTAGCAGAAAAACACTATGAATGGATCTGCATGAAAATTTTTGCTAGAGGCGCGGCTCGGCTCAAATTAAAAAATTAACTTTTGGAGTCAGTCCAGATCTGGATTCAGGAATTTTTGGAAATTGTGAAGCTTCTGCAAAATTGTACACTTCACATCATATCTTCATAAAGGCATATCAAATTTAATTTGTTGAACATCTTTATGTTCTCAAGAAACTATCCCATTTCTTTCTCTTTCTATGCAGTCTTGACCAGTTCTTGTTTCCTGCTGTAACAAAAATCATTTCTAAACTTTTGGATAAATATAAGTATATCTTCTCATACCTTAGAATGACATAGCCTATTAAGTTAACTTCTACCTGTTTTTTTCTACAAATTAATCAAATTAAAAGGAGCCCACTTGATAATAGATGAAACAATTATCATTCTACAGATTTAAATATAGCAAAAGTAGACTGCCCCTTGTGTAAAGTCACAGCATCTACACAGGAAGCAATTTTCTCATTGCATATTGCTTTGTCACTGACAGTTGGACACTAGCAGACATTCCAGGTCTAGATAGCACAATGCATTGACCACGTTGTCGGCCTCAAGTGGCCACTCAGGGAACTGCGCTTTCTGCTGGCTTCCTTTCCTCAGTCCCAAAGGCTGTCCATGCAATATTAAGTTCTGCATTTCCCTGTCTAACTTCTTTCCTTTGAATTTGGAATCCATAGCTAGGGAGACTAAAGATGAACCGCATATGTATATGTCAGTGCTAGCTGTCACAACTGAGGTTCAGCAAAAGTAAGAGGATAATTTTCTAGCTTTTGTATCAAAGCCACAGGGAGCCACTGGAGATAGGTAAAAGAGCCGCATGTCACTCCAGAGTTGCAAGTTCGATACCCCTGCTTAAGAAGATATTTTCAGTCTCCATGCAGATATGCAGACTTCCTTAACCAAATGTTTTTAAATGCTGAATCCACCAATTATATTATTTGATTTCATTTTTTTTTTATTATAATTTGAATGTTTTCCATTTCAAATTTTGTTAGAAAAAAGAAGGAACTTGTTTGCAACTTGAAAGGGCTAATAATGTGACATGTTTAACATTTTGTTGATATAAAGTAATATAGGGGAACACTGCATTTCTTCCAAAATGTATCATTGCATATACATGTAGAGAAAATTACCACATCATTGGGCTCAAAGAAAGAAATTACTGTGAGGCATGCTAGAATAAAGCAGAATATAGTAGCATATAAACTACATGTCTCCTTTATCACAATCTTTGTCAAAGTGAATTTGAAGCCAGAAGCCTGCTGGTGTTTTAAAACCAGCAAGGACTTTATAAGGACCAAAACCAAAAGGACACAGTGTTTGCTGGTGTGAGTGTCTAAGCTCCTGCCCACTTCGATCTATCACTGGGCAGCCTATGGCTCCCAGGAGGCCCAGTGCACTGCACAGCCCCCGCGCCACCTTTTCCTCTCCACTCCTCACCACCCACCACCATCACCACCCCGCCATGAGTGACAGGCATCTAGTTCCGCCTGACTGGAGCCCCTATCTTCTAACCCTCAAGGACAACTAAGAGGACATATTGTCATCAGCTCATCTTCCTCATTCCCATGACTGCCTCCTCCATAGGTGCACATATGCTCATGCTCTCTCTTCCCACGCACACACACTCACAGAAACAACTGCAACCCACTCACCTGTAACAACATCTACGTGACCTTTGCTTAATGTCCTCGGGTGACACACAAGAACCCATTCGCACAAACAACCTGCAGGTCTGGCTGTGCCTGCCGCTTCTCATTCACTCCTTTCACTGTGAGTTTGTGTTTGAAACCATCTAGGTGGAGGCTGTTAAGAACCACTTCAGACAGAAACCTTGAACAGAGGAAATAAACAAGGTATTGTCTGTGAAGGCTTCCTCACAGATCGCCTCATGCACCTGAGCTCAAATATTTTTCTTGCTGTGGAGATCTGAATTCTTTATCTCTTACTGTACAACCGTCTAAAGCATCTTGAGGAGAGTGAGGAAAGACCAGCTGGTTTGGAGGGATGTCATACATAGTGGAAGACAGTTTTTCAAATAAATAACAAGGTTTAGTTTGCAGTAATGCTCCTTTTGCAATCAGTGTGTATTTCGCTGTAGCGCCATCGGGCTGTTTGCTGTGTAACCTTTAAGTGTTCAAATACACTTCTCAGGTTTGAAAAATAACATCTAAAGATGTCATTTTATTGTTGTCTCTGCTCCGCTTTCTTATAAACTAACTCTGCAAGTTGTTTTTGCACTTCAGCATGCTCTCAGAAGTTATAACACTGGAGAGACAACGGGGATTTGAAGCTGAACTTCAGATTAGAGGTTGTTGCTTATAGCCACAGTAGGAAACTTCACATGATGACAGAAAACTCTTTTAAAATTTGAAAATGTCAAATCCCAGAAATCATTGAGAGTGATTTCAGAGAGCTGCGCATGTCTCAAAGAAAAAACAGCTTCATTAACAGAGGCAGTTTCTTTTTAATAGTGGTCATAACATAACAGGCTAAGGAGGCTATACTTGCTGAGAAAAATTTAAAATACACACACACTGAACCAGCCACTGACCCAACCCCTGTGTTTGAGATAGATAGATAGATAGATAGATAGATAGATAGATAGATAGATAGATAGATAGATAGATTGCCCATTGACATCTTGGGTTTTGTATGCCAAAATTACCATGTTTCCATTACCATATTTCATCAAAAATCTAATTTTTGATGAAAGGGTGGAGTGCTATGTTATCACCTATTTTGGGTAGCAGAGTGCAGTGCAGAGTACAGTATGTACAGATATGTACAGATAGAAACAGATATATTCTAATGAGAGGTAACTGTGAAAGCAGTCACCCCCCCCCTTTTCTCTATGCCCAGTAATTACTGATCGCATGATGAATTTCTGTTGTTTATTTTGGTATGTGAGTTGGTCTGTTATTTTGACTGGGTTTAATGTTTTGCTGGTTGTTTTTCCTGTTCACATATGTTTCCTGGGAATCTGCTGTTGATCACTGGCAGTGAAGACAGGTGTGCATGATTAGGTCCTGAGCAGTTAGTAGTTGAAGCACAGGAGCAATAAAACAGAGTAAGAGAGGTTTTCTTTAGTTTTTGATATTCTATGACTATATTGATGCACATCATATATATTACAAGTATTTACCCGTATTTAAGGTGTATAGCTAATTAACTTTATAGTCTTATGTATAGTCATACTGTGATTATTTATCGTTCTGTCACTTCTTCCATACCTGTAAAAGTGGTAGGATCCATGCAGGTGAGACAGAGAAAGCACAAGTAGGGACTGAGTAGCAGAGAAGAGAGGAGTTGGCAGCTGGCTGTGAGGCTGTTTTGTTTTAGTTTCTTTTGTTGTTTTTGTTGTTGTTGTTCAATTCCCTGGGGTCTTAAGAGGTTTGTTTTTAAATGCCACATTTTTTCAAATATTCTTAAATTTTGTGTTTAAATACTTGGGGTCAACCATCCAAAGCAACGGATAGAGCACAACAGAGGTGAAGAAGAGAGTGCAGGCAGGGTGGAGTGGGTTGACACGAATGTCAGGGGTGCTTTGTGACAGAAGGATAGCAGAAAGAGCCAAAGTGTTAGAAGATGGTAGTAAAACCTGCTATGACGTGTGGTTTGGAGTCAGTGGCACTGACAAAAAGACAAGAGGTGACGTTGAGATTTTCCCTGGGAGTGACCAGGATGGACAGGATTAGAAATGTGTACATCAGAGGGACAGCTCAGGTTGAGCCACCTGAAGACAAATACAAAGTCAGAATAGAAAGGCTGAGATGGTTTGGACATGTGCAGAGGAGGGATAGTGGATATATTTGACAAAGGATGTTGAAGATGGAGCTGCCAGACAGGAGGAGAAGAGGAAGACCACAGAGAAGATTCATGGAGAGAATTGGTGTGAGGGAAGAGGGTGAAAGGGATAGGGCAAGATGGTGGCAGATGATCCACTGTAGTGACCCTTAACAGGAGCAGCCGAAAGAAGACTCCTGCATCAAGCCCTGTTTTTCAAACATCCCTTTGAAACAATAACCACTGCCCCTTGCGTAAAGTCACGGCATCTACACAGGAAGCAATTTTGTAATTGCACATTGCTTTGTCATTGACAGTTTGACACTAACAGACATTCCAGGTCTAGATAGCACAATGCATTGACCAGCTTGTCATATTTAGAAACCGTGGTTTCTAGGCGCCACACTGCTGCGAATTGTTTTCTGTGCAGACCCCTTTAAATATAAAAATTAATACTTGAATTTCACGAACATAAAAACCTCAACATAGACAGCTTAGTTGCTCTGTTAATATAATTATTTCATCCGCAAACCATGTAATTTGTCAGATGATTGCACTAATATGCACCAAAAGGCACCAACACTGCAAATAAGTGCAATAATTTGAAGCAGCCACACCTCTAAATTTAAACCTTAATAAACTTTTAAAGGTTGGGATACATTTTTCAGTCACCATACAAAAATTGGAATTTTAGCAATAGAGAACAAACTGTTTTAGTAAACATATCTAATTCTTCTGTTAAGTTGGCCTTTTCAACATGGTATTATACAGAAATTGACATCCTTTCGGAGCCAGCCTCAAGTGGCCACTCAGGGAACTGCACTTTCTGCTGGCTTCATTTCCTCAGTCCCAAAGGCTGTTGACTGGATTTTTTTTTTTGTTGTTGTGAAAGGTAACATTTTGGAAGATAACTTCTTAATAACAAAATAAAACTGTTTAGTTCTACACATATTTAATACACATATGTGCATCTTTTAAGTTGCAAATAATTGTGACGCCCACAGTTACATGACACTTCCAAGCTGTGGTTGTTAAGAAACTTGCTAATACATTGGAGATACTGGCATCCACACACCAGGCTGCAGAAAGCAGTTAAAGTGGCACTAATCTGTATTTTTATATAAACAGTGAAAGAAGATGGGAGGGAGAAAAGCAAAACGTAATAGGAGCGTGTGCTGACAAACTCACTGAGAATTATCTGCCAAGTGCCCAGTATCAAGGAGGATTTAGGCAAATTTCACTACTGGTTAACACACTGCAGTGTTGTGGAGTATTCATCAGCTAAAGAATCAGGCACGCCTGAATAGTTGATGAAGATGCAACAGCAGATCAAAAAGACAATTAAATATTGAGTGCTAATGTTGTCCAGTGTCTGCTGGATGCACTTATAAGCAACTTTTTGCTTTATGAACTTAAAACAAAATTAAGTGTTGTAATTATATAGGCTGTGCTGCCCCAAGATTCTGTAATATCAAATAATGCAATTGTATATTTTGATGTGTTTGTGTTGTATTTTAGGATGCATCTTTTTATATATACAATAAAAGTGCATGTAAAATGTGCACTTGTATCCTCACCTTTAGAGGGGTGGAGGTCATCACCCTGATAACCTAGAAAATAAAGTGTTCTTTGAATCTTTTCATTCTGGAAAAGTCTGTTTCACCCAAAGTCATGATGCCCTCCTAAACCTAAGCTATTAGTTGTAGTGGCTACACCTAACAAAACAGAAATTGAATAAGAAAGTAAACAGCAAGTAAAAGCAACAGGTATGAAAATGATCCCAGATAACACTCGAGCTACAATCTCTTGGTGTGTTTGTTCCACCTCCAACCACCCATCCTCCAAAGATGGACTTTCTTAAGGGTTTAAAGTGGAAAAACTTATATATGAAATCTCAGGAAGTAGTAACAAACAACGAGTAGGTGCATTTGAGTGGGACCAGCAATAATTTGGGGATAAAGAGCAAATCTCCACAAGATACAATGCTCCTGCTTGTTTAAATGTTTATGACTGATTAGACTTAAAGAATCAGCAGATAAACAAGAAACATTAGCCAAGGTCCACTTGCTATCTGGTTGTTGTTTTCTAAACCATATCAGACGGAGTTAGCTCCGACAACATTGAGATAAAGCTTGTGAGAGGTGGATGAACGCAGCAAAGTGGAGCATGTCATTAATTCAGGCAGAGCGCTGCAGAGGTGTTTGCATTAGCTGATTTGCATCAGTTGGTTCATTCATGTGTCTCATTCACAGCTGACTAGTAAGAAGTGACAATGTACAATTGTATCCATGCAGGTGTACAGCACAGTCAGTGTAAGATAGCAAGTCTCACTATTTCCACGTTATGCTTGTGCTGCTTGCTGCCGCTCCACTGAAACGTCCTTATTTTGCTATAATTTCCATCTTTGTTTCTGCTTGCTTTCTGTGATATTTCCCTCAAAGAGCAGAACCTTTTCAACCAATCATAACAGTATATCCATTTGATTTAAATGGCCAACTGTTCGACAAGTGTCTCCGGCTGATGTAGTAAGAGAACTTTGCCTTTTTTATCGAACTACATGCACTTTTAAATAAATATCTTCCCCACTGCAGCTTTAATGTCACACTGGTGTAATTGTCGAAGTGTTTCAAATGTATTAAACGTCTTTGTGACCAAAGTAGTTACACCGTAGCCTTTCACAGTCCCTGCATAGAGAGTGTAACATAAATTGGAGCTTTTCCTATGTGCTGGCATTTTATCTGCCTGTTCAGTTTGACATGAAAAGCTAATTAACTTTCACAGTCTTTTTTGTGAGAGTTGCTAAGTGATAGCTTCTGTGAATTCCTTTCAGTTTAGAAATGAGAAATTATGAGGAACAAGTTTTCTTTAAATCTACTTTTGCTTTTTTAAACTCTAATTTATTATGAAAATAATGAGAATCATCTGAGGCACTAATTATAATGATGGCCACTGGTAAAATATTGTGTTGTGCTCCAAAGTCTTCCCCTTATTGCTGTATGAATCACACTACAAGTTTCCCAATGTACTGAAGCATCCATAAGTATCAAAACAGGCCATACAGGGGCTATTCATTTCTATTTTCAGAATGCCAATTATTGTGCACAGCAGCAGCTTTGGCTATTGAACCAGCTGAAGTCAAACTGTTGTAATACATTATTATCTATTTCAACCTGGTGCGATGGGGAGATTCTCACTGCTGGATTTTCATCAAAAGAGATAGCCTGCTGAAAATGTAATTCACTGTTTTAGTATAAATCAATAAGCCTCGAGAATCTATCCCCCCATTCCACCTTTATGTTAATATAAAAGAAATGCTCAAATAGAACTTTAATTCACCACATGGACTTTCAGACTGTTTAATGGCCCCAATTTTATCCGTAACTGCTCAATTGACACTTAAATCTCAAGCCCATCTTAATTTGGCTTCTCCTGACAATTAGAAGTTCTACTTCTCTTTAGAGCCAAGGCTACTGTGACCCATGTTAATGGTGATTTATAGGCTAAGCCATTCTAACAGTGATCATCTATTAAGAATTATATCCCATTTGATCATTATTACTCTGTTCTTCCTCCAAAAAGAAAAGTCATCGCTATATGTACTGCAGCACATTTAAATATCCTGGAAGCTGTGTGTAAGTAAGCAGATGGAAAACATGTTAAAAAATGAACATGGAAAAGAGCTTAAAGTGAAAGCTAATTTTGTTAGAGCGTTAGAGGACATTCAGATGGTTCTGATGGGGGATATAAATCCTGATGGACTCCCATCTGAGTGTATTCATTAATCATGCGTCTCATTGGCGAGGCTCTGATTTGCCACTGAGACAGATGAAGATGAACTCAGCAATATATTTCTCATCATAACACAACCCTCGCATAAATATTAATAGCATATTTTCAGCTGGTGGGCATGAATCATTTTTCAGACAGGGAATTTTAAGAGCTATCCATGCGTGTCCAAGAACAGTACATAAGCAAGCAGTTGTGATAAACAACACTGCTTTAAGGCAACAATGAAGAGAAAGCTCTAACTATGCAGGGTCTAAATCTCTTTATTATACTTACTTCAGACAAACTTCTATCAGAACATTTTTTATTTGACCTTACAGCTTGTCAGCTCAAAAATTTTAATTGCTCAAGTGAGTGTTCTCACTGGTTTTAATGCTGGAAGAAGTAGCTGTTATTTAAGTCATTAAGTAATTGTATTCAACTTGTTTTTCAATGAATCCTGAAAATACTCTGGCCCTTGTTATAATACTGAAAACATATGAAGCTACACTAAATGGACAAAAGTATTGAGCTATATCTCTCAAATCACTAAATTATTCAGTTCCATTTTTACAGGTATATGAAATCAAGCACCTAGCCACACAGTCTGCCTTTTTAAACATATGTGAAAGACTGGGTTGTTCGAAAGGGCTCACTGAATTTGAGCAAGGTACTTTAATAGGATGCAACAAGCCAGCTTGAGAAATGTCTTCCTTCCTCGATATTCCACAATCAATTGTAAGTGGTATTATGGCAAAGTGGAAGTATTTAGGAACCACAGCAACTCAACCACAAAGTGTTAGACCATGTACAGTAACAGAGTTCTGCTGACTTAGTGACAGCAGAGTTCCAAATCTTCTCTGGCCTAATTATCAGCACAAAAACTATGTGGTTTCCATGGCCGAGCAATTGCATGCAACCCTTACATTACCAAGCACATTGCCAAATGCCAGATGGACTAGTTTACAGCTGGACTCTGGAGCAGTGGAAACGTGTCCTGTGGAGCAAATCATGCATCTCCATCTGGCAGTCTGATGGACAAGTATGGGTTTGAAAAATACCAGGAGAACATTATCAACCTGACTGTATTGTGCGAACTGTAAAGTTTGGAGGAGAGATAATGCTATGGGGTAGTTTTCCTGGGGTTGGCCTGAGCCCTTTTGGTTCCAGCAAATGGAGATCTTAATGTTTCAGCTTATCAGGGCATACTGGACAATTCTGTCCTTCCAACTTAGTGGAAACAGTTTGGGGAAGGCCCTTTTATGGTACGGCATGGCTGTATCCCAATGCTCAAAGAAAGGTCCATAAAGGCATAGTTGGATGAGTTTGGTGTGAAAGAACTTGACTGGCCTACATAGAGCCCTGACCTCAACCCCACCTTTAGGATGAACTGTAACAGAGACTGCGAGCCAGTCCCCCTCATCCAACATCAGTGTCTGACCTCACAAATGTTCTTCAGGATGAATGGGCAAAAATTCCCACAGACACACTCCAAAATCTTGTAGAAAGCCTTCCATAGGCTGCCATAACTTCAAAGGTGGGACCAACTCCATATTAATGCTTAGGAATTAGAACAGGGTGGCATTAAAGCTCCTCTAGGTGTAATGTGTAGGTGGCCCAATACTTTCATCCATATAGTGTAGCAGAGAAGATGTGATAGTTTATGCTGCTACAGTGAATATTTGTCTATTAATACCGGATTATCATTGACTGTGTAAAGGGTTCACTTTTAGGGAAGCACATAGATAATTTTTACCCAATTCTGTAGTTTCCCTCTGCCTTGTTGAGTCGGGAGTTTTATTTTGTTTTGTTTTTGTTTTTGCTACTTTCAGTTTATTCTCTTGGTGTCTGTGAAATTTTCTGTTGTTTTGGTTGACTTTAATCACAGCAGGCCATTATTTACATAAAAAAGCCCGTTTAACTCAACTTGTCCAGGATCACACAACAGGAAGACATAGTTAGGTCCATAAGTTTTGGGACAATGACACGCTTTTGCAATTTTGTTTTTGTAGACCATGACAGTGGATTTTAAATCAAACATTCAAAATGTGATTGAAGTACAGACTTTCAGCTTTAATTAAAGTGGTTTAACAAAAGAATTGCATTAACTTTTTAGTAATTACAGACATTTTTATACATACCCATTTTCAGTGGCTCAAAAGTAACTGGACAAACTAACATAATTTTGAATATAATGTTTTTTCTTTTAAACTTGCATGAAAATCCTTTGCAGACAATGACCGTCTGAAGTCTAGAACCCATGAATATCCTTGAGATGCTTTGCTAGGCCTTTACTGCAACTGTCTTCAGCTGCTTCTTGACTGTGGGTCTCTCTGCTTTCATTTTTGTCTTTAGTCACTGAAAAGATGCTCTGCTGCGTTTGACTGACTTGACCACTGAAGAATATCCTATTTTTTGCCTTCAGAAACTCTTGATTTGATCAGTTTTGAAGCATTTTGGCTGAATCTAAGCATACATTATAGTTTTGTACACAGAATGCATCTGCTACTTTTATCAACAGTCAAATCATCAATAAACACCATTGACCTGGTTCCATTGGTAGTCACACATCCCCATGCCATATTGCCTCCGCTATGTTTGGCAGATGATGTGGTATTCTTCGTATCATGAGTTGTGCCTTTCCTTCTCCACACTTTTCTATTCAATTCAATTCAGTTTTATTTATATAGCGCCAATTCACAACAAAAGTCACCTTGAGGTGCTTCACACTGTAAGGTAAAGATACTACAGTGTTAAAGAGAAAACCCCAATAATCAGACGATCCCCTGTGAGCAAGCACTCGGCGACCATGGGAAGGAAAAACTCCCTTTTAACAGGAAGAAACCTCCGGCAGAACCAGGCTCAGGGAGGGGCAGCCATCTGCCTCGACAAGTTGGGGGTGAGGGGACAGAGAAGACAGAAAGGAGAGCAGAGAGAGACACAGACTATGGGAGAGAGAAGACAACATTCAATGACATGCAGCAGTAACAAATAAATGCATGGGGAGTGAAAAGACATGGTTGGAGAAGAAATGCCCAGCACATCATCAGAAGCCCCCCAGCAGCCTAAATCTTTTGCAGCATAACTAAGCCCTAACTATAAGCTTTATCAAAAAGGAAAGTTTTAAGTCTAATCTTAAATGTAGAGAGGGTGTCTGCTTTCTGAATACAAACTGGGAGCTGGTTCCACAGGAGAGGGGCCTGATAGCTGAAGGCTCTGCCTCTGTTTTCAT
>VUQH01044310.1:0-10589 GCA_015106775.1 Etroplus canarensis | reverse complement strand
AAGCTCAATTTTTGCCTCATCAGACCAGAGAACCTTCTTCCAATTGACCTTGGAGGCTCCCACGTGCCTCTGAGTAAATTCCAGGAGCGACTGTGAGCTTTTTTCAACAGTGGCTTTTTCTTTGTCACTCTCCCATACAGCTTTGACTGGTGAAGAACCCAGGCAACAGTTGTTGTATGTACAGCCTCTCCCATCTGAACCACCGAAGCTTTTAACTTATTCAGAGTGGTCGTAGGTGTCTTGGTGGCCTCCCTCACCAGTCTTCTTGCCCGGTCACTCAGTTTGTGAGGACGGCCAGCTCTAGGCAGATTTAGACAAGTGCCATTCTCCTTCCATTTCTTAAGGATGGATTTGACTGAACTCTGTGGGATGTCCAGTGAGTAGCCATCTCCTGACCTTTACTTTTTACTGATATTTTCTCTGAGTTGCTTGGAGTGTTCTCTTGTCCTCATGTTGCAATTGTATCATGAATACTGATGCATCAGTGACTGGATCTCCCAGATACATGTGTTTTTATACTACAATCACTTGACACACATCAGCTGTACTCAGGTGATCTCCATTTCACTAATTGTGACACTGCTGCAATCAACTAGCTAGACCTTTGTTAAATTTAAGTCAGTCTCTTTAAAGGAGGTGAAGATTTATGAAAACATTTATTTTACCTTATATATTTTTAATTAATCGACGTTAGTTGTAAAACTCTTTTAACTTTGAGATGACAGAAGCTTTTTTTATTTTATTTTTTGCAAATTCTTGTCAAAAAAGACAAATTATACTTATCATGATTTCTTTTCTTGAAACATCCAAAAGGGGGGTGAATACTTTTTTAGTCATTGCAACAACAGAACTCTGGTTATACATTCTTAGTTTCAAGAACAAATGTCTCACATGAAAGAGTTAATTCTCCAAACTCTCTTTTCATTTATCCTTAGCTAACAGTAATACAATGTTCAGACATTTGGCACTTAAGAACGACATATGAACTATACCACACATTCCCACCTCTGGGGTCACCAGACCCCCAGATTGGCAATCAGTGAAAATGAGGGCACAAAACCCCCAACTAAGTTTGTTACGTTTTAGTGCTGTTTATTCTAACTCTCGGTAAGTATTAAAGTCTCAGTTCCCTTTTCATCTTAGTTCTTGCCTCCTTTTGTTTTGACTATTATTAGTTCCCTGTGTCTCCTCAGTATTATCCTGCTGTGTTGTTAGTCTGTGTGCATATCTAGTCCTGTCTCTTCCTCACTCTTTGTCTCGGCACCTGTTTCCTCCCTATGGCTTCCTAATGGTTCCTTGTTTCCTGGATTATTGTTATATCTTATTTTGGACTTTGTTTATGAACATTATCTGCCAAATAAAGGCACCATTTGGATTTCCCCTCAGTTTATCTCCGAGTCTGCATTTGGGTCCACAACTCTTCTAAACACGACAGTTAATTACTGCTATCTTTACGATTCTCTCCCACTTCAAGTTCTAGTGTGTTCCGGAACAGAGAGAAGTTTCTAAGATTCTAACCAAGTGAGTCAAGCTAGCATCCCAGTGGAGGCTCTCCTGGAGCCAGCAAAGGTCATCACTCTGAACAGCAGCCATCTGGGCTAGGCAACTCATCAAACTACCTCTGTTCACCTCATCCTATCTGGCAACCACCATGAGTATATGAGTGTTTTTTTCCCTTTGATTCTCCAAGTTCTCCCCTGGTATTAGGCTCAACAAACATAACCCCTCTATCATCTTTGGGGAAGATAACAGGCAGGAGTTCATGCTCAGTCTGTTTGCTTGCATTCTGCTCTGCCTCCAGGAGATGGTGCCACTCCATTCAGGCCTTTGCCCCAGCCAAATATCATGGATTTGGTATAGTTTTTAGTAAAGAACTAGCTCTCTCTCTCCCTCCTCACCAGCCCTGTGACTGTGAAAAAACCTGCCTATTGGTGCTGCCCTACCATCCACTCACTTTTATAATCTCTCCAGTCCTGAACATGAGGCCATGTAAAGCTATATAACAGATTCTCTGCCATTAAGATCACAGCTACCTTTTCAGATTTGTTCAATGGTTCATTAAAGAATTAGTGACCTATTAGCAGACAAACCACTCAGCTGGCACTTACCACAAGGCTTTTTATTGTCCATAATTAGAATTTGTTGCACTGTCTCCTGTAAAAAATTGATCTGTCAACATTGTCTAGTCTTCATTCTCTCTGTACATATCAAAACACAAATACTATCCACATGCTTGAACTGACTTGTCTCCATGGTACAAATCTATTTCATGAAAAACAGTGCAGAGAGCAACATGGACAAACAAATGGCATGAAAATTCTGAGCTTAACCCTAGTACTGCCAGCAATACGACTAGCTAGACAACCGCCAGTGAATGAAAACACCGGAAGTGATCAATATATATATAATATATACTATATATATAATATATAATCAATATATAAGACCGACAGTACACGAACCTTATCTGGGACATCAATATATTGAGGTCCCGCAGTACTAGGGTTAAGTTATAGTTTCTAAGTGAATAGCTTAATCACATTTGTATTTTCTGCTCTTCCTAAAGCTGAAAGTTTTTCTAGTTTTCAAGACTGGAATTTATTCCAGCCGCAATGTATTTTGCATTTAGCTCCCTCTTATATTAAAATTTCATTAACATTCTCAGGTTTTCCAGTTTAAACTGGTCAAAGTTGTTTTTTAGGTGCCTCTGTGTGAAAGGCTATGTCATTTAGGTGCAGGTAGTGCAAATGTAACAGTTCTTTACAGTTCTGTTACAATATTCAGTTTTTGTCAAAGTTTTTAGAAAGCTGTTGAGGCAACATTTTGAATGATTGTACTGCACTGTTATATATACAGCCATATCCCTAAACCTGTCATCTAAGCTGGCTCCTTCTGTGTTGTAGTTGAATATTTTCTTCGTGGTCCTCAGCGCTACAATTTTGGATTATATAAAACTATTTCAGGCGGTCATCTCAATGTATTTAGCAGGCAACTTAGTCTTTTGCAGTCAGTATGGTTTATGTATTTTATTATTTTTCTGACTAATTTTAAAGAGAACAGTTCAGGCTCCTGGTCAAAACCTATAAATCACATTTCATGCACAGTGATAACGGTGCAGTAATTCCTTAAAAGTATGTCTGCGGAATAATTACTTGCAAAATTTTGTAAGTTCCACTTTTGTGCAGTCCCAAGATCAACATACTGACAAGCCGCAAGACCATTACGCGTACTGTGGATGACTTCAACTAAAGCTGCATGCACCATTCAAGGTCAAACTCTGTACAGTAAAGCAATCATCCTTAAACTGCCGCTATATTGTTTGAGATTACCAGACTTGAGGCCAGATTTGCCAGCAAAAACCCTCTTTTGGATTTAAAAAAAGAGGCACTGTGTCAATTTGGAACTGAAAGGCATGGACACAGTTATTTTGGGAGCTGACCTTATTACATATTTATTTTGTATCTTTATTCTCTTTCAGAATGCAAAATGTAAACAAATCATACACACGTGATTTACTAATTTACCACAAATTGTGCTTCATGTAGCTCAGGAAAAGGTGTCTTTTTTGCACCTGACGTGGCTGTGATGGTTGCCACTTGGATGTTTCATTTATATAGAATAAAAGGGTTTATGTATTATTAGAAGGAGTCTGCAGTTGGCATGGGTGGACTGCCCAAAGCTGTGAGGGCGGTCCTAAAGCTTTGGCTCTGGCCTGTATGTCTTCACTGAGTTCTCACTTGAATGTTGGGTTCCACTTGAATTGGGTTTGACATTATTTAAGGAGTCTAAATATGTCCACAAAAGTAGCATTCTTTGAGTCACTGTTGACTTAAAACTAGTGAAGTATTTTTAAAGAAATCATGTGATATTCATGTCTGTTAAATGAAGTTCATATTTATAGGTACTTTTCTTTCTATAGCACCAAGTATAAAAGCTGTATTATATCCTAAACTAACAATAAATGCTGAACAAAGTTGTCTCCTGATTTACATAAAAATTCTGCTAAATTCAGACTTGTTTTAAGTTACTGTTTGAGTGCTTAGTGATAGAGCTGAAACAGTGATGCAAGTACACATATCTGTATTTATCCTGCTTAGATATTTAAACGGAATTTCATGTTGTTTTAACTCAAATTTTAAAATGTCACTGCACCAACCAATGCTCCTTATATGCTATAAGGCCCCAATAGAGATTATTTGTACATTGGATTACGGATTTGCTGGGTATGGCTCCAGCAACTGCAGAATTACATCTCTGTGTAGTGAACAGATCCCAGCTTTAGAATGTACTTTCCTGGCCACACAGTTACAGCAAAGTAGAAGTGATTGCCGATCCCCCTTCAACATGAGAAACATAACTACACTGTTCAATATATAATAAAAATAAACATGTAAAAAATCTTTTTAAAATCATTCGCTATTTACAAAAACAGTTGTAATCTGGTTCCCACAAGTCAATGTGGAATATGCGCTGTATAAGAAAAATCTCAAAATTGAACTTCTGCACTCTTCTGCAAAAGAAAACATTCCCATCTTCTCTGAGATTTGGTCCAATATTAGGGTTTTCATCCTTTGTGCCAGTTCCTGAAAATAGCCGTCATTCATTGTTAGTCTTTTTTAGGTCTCTTTTGTGGGCGTTCCAATGAAATCCAGCCTAAAGCGCTTATTCGTGCTTCTGTAAGTGCAGAGAAGTCTCTTCACATCTTTCCTTTTACCATTTGGGATGAGTGAAGCTTATGTTATACTGCTTTGCCCAGCGTGCAAACACTTGTTTCTCTGTAATAAAGCGATGGTGGTTTCCTCTTCGGCCACTCTCATGCTGGATGTATGTTACACATTCATCGCCCCCCCTGGGTTTATAGTAGTGGTATGGCATTTTCTTGGATCCAGATTTTCTCCTGGTGAAAACAAAAAAAGAATTATATTAGGTTACCAGGTTTCTCTGTGATTTTCAGCAATAAGTTGAAGAGTTTTAAAAGGACTTCAGTCCTAATATTATACTCACCCACAGTGATTGGGTGGAACCATCCCATAAACTTTGATGTTATCACATATCTCAATGGCTATGACCATTGTGAACCAGCCAGTGCTTAACCATGAGTGAGATTTTTGCCTGTGCAGAACAGCAAACAAATGGGAGTTTATGAATGTGATTAACAATCAAAAAGAGACGATTTTAACATTTTACCAGCACCTTAATACTCACCTGTCACGTCCAGTCTCTTTGTGGAACAGACTGTCAAATCTGCGCATCTTGGTTGGTGCGACAGCGAAGCAAGAGAAGTCTCTGTAGGTCATACTGACTCTCTGGATCAATCTGTACAACGTTCCTTTAGCATCTTTCCCAATCTTGTTTGGGGGTCCCCAGAAGATGATCATAGGTTGGCTGTCTGCATGTCGTAAGAACTCGTTAGGCCTTCGAACTACCCTGAACACACTGGAGTGTGCTACGACCCTCAGAGTGGTCCGGTTCCCGACATCAGATTCATACCCAGTTGTAGGGGCATCATTCATGCGGATTACGCACTCGGTGCGGTCGATCTCGTCTCCTGCTCGAGTACCCAGGACGTGGCTGGAACTCGTCACCAATGCACAGTTATGACAATGCAATGTCATACTCTGGGAAGGAAAGACGAGATTAACGTTTTTAGGCAAATGTATTAAAACAACTAAAATACTGTGCAGAAGTAAGTCTCAAGCCACCCCTCATTTCTTTATATTTTAATTGTGAGTGCAACGATTTCTTGAAACGTGCAAACATAAATGGAAATACAGTACATAACGCAAAAACTAAGTCTGTGCAATTCTAACAAGCTTCAAAGTCAATATATGGCCACCTTCGTTCTTCACACAGCCTGAACTCTCTTAGGTAAGCTTTCTTGTCTTTTCTTCTTGAGGAAAAGTTCTCCAGGCTTTTAGGAGAACAGTCCAAAAGTCTTACTTTACTTATTTTTTTAAGGACACGCTGCACACCATGCCACATTTTCAATTAATAGCTCTTTGAGAATCACTTTGTTGAATATTGAATGCTGAAAAAATAATATTTTATGCCTGTCAAACTGTGTTATCTTTGGCATTTTTGTAGAATCAACTAAATGGGATATGGGAATAAAACTTGTTTTTTTTGCTACAGACTGCTAGTAACAAAGTGACTGAAGAAACCATTTAAAATGGGTTCTTTGCTCAACTGTCTGTTACGTATAGACACAACACTGCATCATCCCTTGTGTTAGTGCCTTTTTGTGCGATACATCAATGTTAAGTAGCTTAACAAACAAACAAACAAAAACATTCCTGTAAAATCAGGTAAAAGTACTGGAGTGAAAATGAGTGAAAAAGTGACCAAAGACAAGAAGGCCATGCTCCTTGGAAGCAAAATATAAAGAAATGAGGGGTGGCTCAAGACTTTCGCACAGCACAATATCAGTAACGGTGATGTAGAAATACAAGTCTATAGACTTGTTAGCTAAGAGCTAAATTTTAATCTTGACAATAGATTATCTAAGTTATAAAGTTGAGTTGACAACCATTAATATACTGTTTTAAGCAACGTGGGTCATTTAACCCGAGAACATTAACGTCTGGTTAGGGTAGTAAATGTGTGTAGGTTCATCATTAGTTACAAATAGCCACACAAAGTCTGTGACAATTTCAGTGTATCAGTCCACAATTACATGGGGGTGAAATCTTTACATGCAAATCCTAGACCACTGGTCACTAACTATATGCTATTCAGGGCTATCACTTTTTCAGGTTTTCTTTACCTGATTAAAAGAAATCACTTTTATATTACTAGATGTCAAGTAGAGAACTAAAAAGCAATAGTGCTATTGGTAAGCTGAATATTCTGTCTGTTCATGAATGAATTAAACTGAAAATAGGAGTTTAAAAAGTGGAAAAAGAATCTATATCCGTAACTGTACAAATGATTTACAAAACGAATAATTGCACAATTTTTAGTATATCACGTGTTGTTATAGTGTCTATAGTGCAGTGGGAAGCTATGGAGGCAGGTTTTAGGCTGCCCACCCAGTCAGAAGTTATAATCAATATTCATGTTTTCTGTGCTGCTTTTCCTGAGCAAAAACCAAAAATATTTTTCTTTACTTCTGGCTGGTTTAAGTGGCCACAATGACTCCCTCGGTAGCCCACCCCCATCCATAGTTAAAAGCAGCCTAGTCTAATATTATCTTTTGTTACAGTGTTCACAATACAGCCTAGCCTGAGCACAGTTTACTACTACTCTTTTACATTTATAGTATGAAATTCAGTTTCTGTCAAGATACACATGTATCCTCCACATCTTTGCTGCTGTTTAAAATTAAAAATAATTTACATAATTGAGTGTTAAAATGGCCAAGGGTTAAATTTTGTTTCACTCACAATAACAATCACAAATCTGAGTGCATGTGGATTTCTGCATCATCAAAGTTTGCTAAAGTTACAGTTGTAACTTTGGGTGTTTGTGTCAAAACCCACCTTGTTCCCATAAACTGGCACATAGCCGTCTCTCCCAGACCATTTTCTCAGGTCTGTGGTCTTGACGGAGTGACTTGCAGCCACGTGGAAGGGAGCATAGACACCTTCAATGCTGTTGTTGTTTGAGCCGTATAAGATAAGAAGTGTTGTCAGGATGAAGACGGTGGCAAAAATCACCATCCTGTGGCTCTGTTGCCCCTGTAATATCACAACAGTGACAGAATATAATGTGCATAAAGTATCTTTACTACAATACAAATATGAGGTACTTATACACTATTTACTTGGGCATTTCAATTTTGTACCATTTTTATACGTTTACTCCACTTTACTTTCTAAGGGAATAAATCAACTTTTTACACCACTGCGTATTATTTGACAGCTTTAGTTTTCCATTTATGTTGCAAACTTTGATTGTCAAACTGCCCAGCAATGTATATATAATTAGAGCAGAAAACCAACTGAAATAAGCACAAATGTACTCTGGCAACTGATAGGAGAATTTAATTATTTCCATTAAATCTTCTTGATGACTGCTTCTAAAAGCATCTCTTTTCCTTGTCTTAAATTACAGCAATCCAAATAATTTGGAGATTTGGATAACTGATTGGACAAGCAAGCTGAAGATGTCATTTAGGGCTCTGGGTAAAACCGTCTTATGTTTTAAAAACCAAACATGTGACTAAGTAGTTTGGCAGATAACAGCCCTACTTACACTTTAACAATAAGTAATAATTTGATTGCAGCATTAGTGGCTGACTATAGAAATGTACATTGTGTGTACATTTTAATGGCCACACACTAACCTGTTGGATTGGTTTCATTAGAAACTGCTCCATATAATAAGAGCTAATCCAGCCACAGGGGCCAGAAGCCAGCGTACTCCTAGTGTCAGGAATGGCATTCAGTATAAAATCTTTGTCAAATCTTTGTCAAATCAAATATGAGGATCTTCAATAAGATTTCCACACTGGACTAATTGAGGCCTGGGTTAACAACAACGGCCACAGGTGCTGTTGACCAGCAGGGTGCTGATGGAAACTACCACTGTATTAGTGCCTATGGTACTGGTGGTGCCTTTCACATCTTGTACTAAATGCATATACAGGTTTTAAAGCAACATATGCTTCCATCCAGACAATGTATTTTTCTGGGAAGACCTTGCATATTTCAGCATGACAATGCTAAACCACATACTGCAGCTATCACAATAGCACGGCTTCTTAGTAGAAGAGTCTAGGTGCTGCAATGGCCTGCCTGCAGTCTAGATCTTTCACCAGCCAAAAGCATTTGGCACATCATGAAACGCAAAATACAACAAAGAAGACTCGGGACTGTTGAGTAACTGCAATCCTATATCAGACATAAATGGGACAACATTCCTCTCCCAAAGGTCCAGCAGCTGGTCTCCTCAGTTTCCAGTCATGGCCCTGTCCCAACTTTTTTGTGACATGTTGCTGTCATCAAATTCAAGCTATATATTTTTCATGAAGTAGGAAAATGTCTCATTTTCAACATTTGATATGGTTTCTACACTAATCAAGAACAACAGTATGACCACTGTCAGGTGAAATAAAAATAACACTGAATATCTCTTCATCATGGCACCTGTGGGTGGGATATATTAGGCAACACGTGAACAGTTTGTCCTCAGAGTTCATGTGTTAAAAGCAGGAAAAATGGGCATGCGTAAGGATTTAAGCGAGTTTGACAAGGGCCAAACTGTGATCACTGGATGACTGGGTCAGAACATCTCCAAAACTGCAGCTATTGTAGGGTGTTCCCAGTCTGCAGTGGTCAGTATCTATCAAAAGTGGTCCAAGGAAGAAACAGCGGTGAACAGGGCCAAGGCTCACTGATCAATCATGTGGGGCAGCAAAAGGGGGACCAAAATGAACGTTGTGCCTGATCGGTGTATATGCATGTGCCAAAACTGTCAGATATGGTTTAAAAGAGGTGTGCCAATGTATGGAAGCATCCCTACTGGGACCCAAAGATGCCTACCAGACAGAACAGCTGCTGAAATAATTAACATTCACTTAATAATAAAAGAAACAGAAGTCAAGTCAAATCAGATTTATTTATAAAGCGCATCTAAAAACAACTGCGTTGACCAGAGCGCTGCACACAATAGATTAAAACATTTAAACAGGATCAAATAAAACAATAAAACAGGCTAGAAACATAGAGATAAAACATAAAAATAATAAAAGAAAACACAACAGCAAACCCACAACAGCAAACAGTCTGGAACTATTCTGAAAACACCAAAGTAAAAAGATGCACTTTAAGAAGAGATTTAAACTCTTCCAGCGTAGGTGTTAGAAATAACTTGAATCTGGACATCAGGCATCTGTCCTTTGAGTCTCTCACACTAAGAAGTCCATTCTGTGCTACCGTAACTGACCTTGTTTTGGAACATCATGTATTTTCTTAAGAGTACAAGATCTATGTTTTTGTTTGAAGTACACTGTGTATAAGTTATGACCTTGTTTGTTCAAATTATAAGACAACATAACCAGCCAGGACTGGTTTCTGTGTGCTAAGAGACAGGCTATATTTTTGTCTATCATTCTCTGCTGTGTTAGATACGCGCCTGAAATCAACATCCACATACTTTGATTATCACACTGTTTTGGACAGTTAAGGCTGTCCACGTCAATAATAGATGGCCAATTACAAACGGGTTCGTGTCAATTGGCCTCTGTTTCGGGGCAAGGCCCAGCCCAAGAAGATAAATGTGAACTGATTCCTGTGATCGGGGCTCATTCTGGCTGAGTTCCTACGAGAGCTTTTGTCAGATCCAGCGCTGCTATGCTTTACCTGTGACCGCAAATAAATATTTTTGTATGTTAACAGGAAGGTTTCTGGTCTGTTCTTGGGCTTCCAATAAAGAATCGGGGCTAACACCACCTTCACATATTTCTCTGCCACTACTAAGATCCTCGTACAATTCCACAGTTCCTCTCTTGGCACCCTATCATATGCTTTCTCAAGATCCACGAAGACACAGTGCAACTCCTTCTGACCTTTTCAATACTTCTCCATCAACATCCTCAAAGCAAACATTGCATCTGTTGTACTCTTTCTCAGCGTGAAGTCATTCTGCTG
>VUQH01044308.1:0-10931 GCA_015106775.1 Etroplus canarensis | reverse complement strand
CTGCTCCCGTTAGGGGTCGCCACAGCAGATCATCTGCCTCCATCTCACCCTATCCCTTGCATCCTCTTTCCTCACACCAACCCTCTGCATGTCCTCCTTCCTAACACGCTTTCCCCCTCTCCCCCTCCTTCATCTTCGGCCAACAGTAGCATAGTTTCCACCGGCACCCTGTCGGCTAACGGCACCGGAGGCTGTCGTTGTTAACCCGGGCCGCGACCAATCTGGTATGGAAGTCGTGTTATGAATCCGCATATTTGATTTGGCACAGTTTTTGCCCTTCCTGACGCAACCCTCACCATTTACCCGGGCTTGGGACTGGCACTAGGAGTACACTGGCTTGTGGGCCCCTGTGGCTGGTTACCTGGGAAGGTCTATGCTAAGTTACTAAAAGGCGAGTTTGGCCACTGATCAAACCTTGGATTCAGGAGGAACAATGTGGTTTTCGTCCTGGCTGTGGCTTATTGGACGAGCTCCCTACCCTCTTAAGGATCCCTTAGGGTGCGTGAGAGTTTGCCCAACCAAGCTGCATGTTTTTTGTGGACTTGGAGAAGGCATTTGACCGCGTCCTTCGTGTTTTCTTGTGGGGGGGGTTCTTCAGGAGTATGGAGTTTCAGGCTCATTGCTACAAGCAATCCGGTCTCTATACAACCATTGTCATGGGGCGTCGTCATCGTGTCTGGTGTGGACCCCAACGCAGGACTCGAAGACAGGCAGTTACATACAAAAGGCTTTTATTTAAGCAAGGTAGCAGTACACGAAAACAACAGGAGATAAACTGGACTGCTACAGTGACGACAGGGAAACATGAAGGATGACGCGATAGCGACAACCCGGGAAGACAGGACTGAAATAGACGGGAACAGAAAGGCTAATGAGAGACAGGTGGGGACGGCACGCAGCTGGGAACGATTACGACAGGCAGACAAACAGAAAGTAGCGCAGACAGGGACGAAGACCACTAGGGAGACAGGCCAGGCAGGAAACAAAAGGAGGGGAACTGGCACCAAAACAGACCAGGAAGGGCGGACCATGACAACCATTGTGAGAGCTTGGTTTGTATTGCTAACAACAAGTCGAACTTGTTCCCAGTGAGACTTGGACTCTGCTAAGGCTGCCCTTTGTCACCGATCTTGTTCATAATTTATATGGACAGGAATTCTAGGTGCAGCCAGGGAATGGAGGGTGTCATGCTTGGTGGCCACGGTATCTCGTCCCTGCTGTTTGCGGATGATGTGGTTCTGATGGCTTCATCGAGCGATGACCTACAGGACTTGCTGGGACAGTTTGTAACTGAGTGTGAAGCAGCTGGGATGAGAATCAATACGTCCAAGTCTGAGTCCATGGTACTCAGTGGGAAAAGGATGGATTGCCCTCTGTCATGGTTCCCCCCCTCGCTGGTCCGACCCGCCTGTTTCTCTCTGTCCTCCCTCTGTTGGCTCTCTCTCTCCCTCTTCTCTATCGGGCTGGGCTGGGGATCACTAACTGTTGCATTACTTCCAGCTGCCTGCGCCGGCCACGCCTCCTCCTCCCACCTGCTCTCCATCTGCCGTGTTCCCTGGCCGCTACTTATCCAGCGGAGGAGCTTGAGGCCGACGCTGGATCGTTGCTCTACACTTGTAAGCCTACCGGCCTCGCTGTACTTAGTGAAAAGTCTTCTGAAACTCAGCTCTAGCTTTCTAGCCTTCTCAAAGTTACCTTGTGTGGCGTCAGGACTCTCAGCTTGCTGGAAACCTTTTTGGACCTTGCTAACCTCTGTTCTCTCCTCTCTCAGGAAAACCTCCCTCCGGACCTGGAAAGACCCACAGTCCAGCCACCCCCTTGGAATTCGCTACGCACCGCACATTCTATATTCAAACCTTGTTACCCTGTGTGTCTAATAAACTGAGTTAACCTGCTTCCAGCATCAGGGTCTGTTCTGTTCACAGGGAACCATGACACCCTCTCCGTGTTGGGGACGAGATCCTGCCCCAAGTGGAGGAGTTCGAGTATCTTGGGGTCTTATTTACAAGTGAGGTGAGGATGGAGCGGGAGATTGGCAGACAGATCTGGGCAGCGTCTGCCGTGTTGCTGACGTTGTACCAGTCTGTCGTGGTGAAGAGGGAGCTAAGCTCTAAGGCAAAGCTTTCAATTTACCAGTCTAGCTACGTTCCTACCCTCACTTATGGTCGCAAACTTTGGGAAATGACTGAAAGAATGAGATCGCAATTACAAGAGGCCAAAATGAGCTTCCACTGGGTTGCTGGAGATAGGGCGAGGGACTCAGTCATCATGGAGAGGCTCAGAGTAGAGTCGCTGCTCCTCCACATCAAAAGGAGCCAGTTGAGGTGGTTCGGGCATCTGATCAGGATGCCTCCTGGATGTCTCTCACTTGAGGTGTTTCGGGTGTGTCCCTTATGGAAGAATCAGAATCAGAATACTTTAATAATCCCCAGGGGGAAATTACTTAGGAGACTCCGAGGAAGACCCAGGACATGCTTGTGAGACTGTGTTTCCTAGCTGGCCTGGGAATGCCTTGGTGTCCCCCGTGAAGAGCTGGAGGAGGTGGCTGGGAAGAGCAAAGTCAAGGCTTTTCTTCTCAAACTGCTACCTCTGCAACCCAGACCCCAGAAAAGCAGTAGATGATGGACGGACGCACGGACAGATGGTTTAAAAACCTTTCTTCCCCATTCTGATGCTCTGTTTGAATTTCGGTAGTTAATTTTGACCATCACCAAATACCTAAATGCTTTGAATTTCTGCCATGTTATTGGCTCATTAGATATTTGCAACCACTAAGAGAGCTATACGTAATGAATTGGCTGTGAGTACACATTACAACGACATGGGACCATGACAGTTTATTTAATTAAATCAGTTTCCTGGTCATAAGGAGTTGTGCGATGGCAGAGAGTTCTCCTAACCTCAGACAAAATAGGCCTAAAAGAAGATTTAACTGACAGAAAAACTGAAAGTTGTAAAATACCTTTCAAATGGATACAACACTCTAAAACATGAGCAAGGCATAAACAACAGACAATCAAACAGTCAACAGGTTTGGCCAAATTAGCTGCAAAATCAGAATCAGAATACTTCATTAATCCCCGGGGAGAAATTGCTTCAAGTGTCCATTATGGGAGTGCTATAATTAAGTGTGAGGATAAATTTGAAGGTAACTCAGCAGAAGAGTTTTTGTATAGTTTTGCATCAGCTCAACAAAACCACATATTACAATACACATGCCTGCACTTCTAAGTGCACAGTTTTAAATTGCATTCCATGTGTTTACACTAGCTGTTTTTAGGAACATTATAGCTCATCTTTCAGCAACAGATGGCATCTTCTTCAGCTTCAAGAAAACAAGGTCCAGTGGCACTATGGGTCATGGGTCTGGCAAATTTCAAGTCAGCTTAAGGATTTTTGTTTGTATTTACTTTTTGAGGTGCTAATTGATAGCTAGAAGACTGGATTAGGCTGGGAGAATCAGGGAAGGTGTTTTATACACTAATAATTTGGGTGTTGCATTTGTAGAATTATTAGTTGCAATTACAGTACTGTATGTTGTTTTTCATTTACACTCCAATGAGCTTTTTTGTAGACCCTGCACTTTTCTATAAGCATTGCAAGGACAGAGAGAATGGAAAATGGACAGAGAAACAGAAAATAGAAATGGTGTACACCTAGTACTTAAGTCTAAGTAGTACAAAAGAAAACTACACAACAAAGGCTCAAGTGTCCCTAGTGTTAGAAAAAAAGGTTCCCTTTCAGTAGCTCTCCTCTTCCTAATAGGTATTTTCAAGGTCCTGTCTGCTCCCACACTGAAAAAAATCAATATTTGCAACATACTTGTGATGAGGGAGACTGGACCACAAGCATGTTTGTACAACCACAGCAACACATTTCACACTGTATTAACTAAGTCTGTCATATAGCTGCTGTTAGGGAGCAGCAGGAATATGTCCAGACTTCATCAACAGGTCTATTATGGTGACATTGTTGGGACATGTCCTTAAAGATGATCACACAGATCATGCTGCAGATTAAAGGGTGTGATCTCTAGTACACATGGGGCGCAGGCACATTAACCGCCTCTTTCATCCTTCTTCTATCAACTCCACAGCCAATGCAAGCCCAGACTGTAGCAATCGACATGTGACCTCCTCACCTGTTTATATAAACCTGGGGAGGGGGGTGTTGATCAGCATTTAATAGCCTATATTACTTGTGACTCTTTCCATTAAATTGTAAATTGTGCCTGTTTTCCAAGGTATATATACGCCTTGTTTCCATCACACAAAGAGAACAATACAGCATATTTCATGTATTAAACTTGTTTTCACCGGCATTGTGTGAATATAAAAGCAAAATGCCCTTAAAATTATCTTCAAAATAGGACCTTCTCTGACTCCCTTAGTTACCTCCAACCACCTGTTGGAGTCAGGTATAAGGGAGGTACATTCTTTTATTTAGTGTTTTTGGTGGCTGACACAGTGTGTATTACCTGTTGAATGTACCACGTCCTTCCCAGTTAAGTTGGGTGAGTGTCCAGCTATGTAGTTCTTCCTTTGGGCATTCATTTGTTATTTTTACCTTGGGGGTTAAGCAGCTTAGGGCTCTGGCCACTAAAGCTTTTGCCTTTAAAGTCACCACAAGCTTGTTACATTCTAAAAGTTAGGTTGGTTAATTTTGCTGTTAACAGGAACTTGGGACATATGCAATACTGTGCAAAAGTCTTAAACCACTGCTCATTTCTTTATATTTTACTAGGAAAATGGGAAGTGGTTGCAACAATTTATTGAAGTATATACAAGCATGAATGGAAATACACTACCTAAGGGTTTGTAAAATTCTAATGAGCTTGAAAGTTAATATTTGGTATGATCACCTTTATTTTTCAACACAGCTGAGATATGTCAAGCTCATTGGCTGGTGGAAAACTACTATTTTATGCCTGTCACACTGTGTTGTCTTTGGCATTTTTTGTAAAATACAATTTAAAATGTTTTTTGTACTAAGCTGTCTGTTATGTGTAGACACAATTTCTTAATTCTTAGATCAGAATCAAGTGAAAAAAGTTAAAAAAAAAACAACCCTTCCTCAGAAAATGGTCAGGTGTAAGAACTGAACAGAAAAAACCCTGGGGGTTCCATCCAGCTCTGGCCCCAACCCAGAGGAGAGGGTCAGCCAGGGATAGGAAACATTGCCCCCTCTTTGCTCCCTCTGGAAGAGGAAGGAAAGAGATTTGGGTACCTGGAGGTGCATGGACCATGGCTCAGGCGAAACCACTGCATTAGGGTTTGGATAAGGTTCTCATAATGAGCCAGGATCAGTGGTTGTTGAACAGGACTCTCCACCTGCATCTGTTAGAACCCCAGTGACTATGCATTAGCCCTCAGAAGAGGCTGTGGGGAGTGAAACTTCTTTGGGGTGGTGGCGGGTGAGGACCTCAGAAGACTGGCAATCTGTCCGGGACATACCTCACCTCTCATGCCATAACAGCTGTGATGGGCTCCAGCAGTCAGCAAATATGTGAAAATGACTCAGCTTTGTAATGTTGCTTTGTTACAACTTGTGATCGATGCAGTGAATGGTGGTCACGTTATTTTATGTTTTCATGCAGGAGTGTAGCTTCTTTCAAAGCCAACAATCTGTGCATTTAACATTTCTTCAAAGATGCCCTTCATAGCAAACTTTCCTGACTGCTGAATTTCACAGGCAGGAGCCACAGTGTATAACTGTAATTTAACAAGTTGAAATAAGAAGCTGCAGAACCAGGATTTGAGATCTGGATGGGATCTGGAACTCAGAGCTAGGGTGAGAGAATCAGAGCGACTGAAACCACTCACGATTGTGTGAGCTGAAACTGCAAAGTTCTTGTTTTACAGGAGGATCCTGCACCGTTTGATGTGAGTCAAAACATTTGCTTGGTTCCAGTCTTTTGTGAAATGGATGTTGAGACCTGCTTCCCTGCATTTGAATTGATAGTAACTACATTACACTGGCCACAGGATTTGTGGGCTATTGTTGGCACACTGTAAGCCACCTAGCAGGCTCGAGAAGATCATTTTTCTCTCTCTGCAAATCATGGTCTGACTGTAATTCAATAAGAAGAGATCATTTGAACAATTTGAACATGATCTATTGGGAGTTTGAGTCATTAAACTGTTTGGCTTCAGAGCGAAAGTTTATCCATGTGATGGAGTTTAAAGCTGTGTCTGATGTATGCAAATATGAGCAACAGAATGCAGACCGCAACTGACTGAATGGGTGTGGATAGTCACAGGTTAAAGGATTTTACCGAAGATATTTGAAACCCAAAAGCTTAAAAGAATAATAGCGCAAATAATGATCATCCCTACACTCTAACTCCATGTTTCATGTTTATGATTTACTGTCTTAATGTTTTCAATTAAGATAAATACTTTACATAAATGATTCATATTATTCCCAACCACATAGTGCCTCATAAATAAGCTTTATATTTTGTCCGGAGATTTTAATGGTTGTGCTTGTACATCATTATGAAAATGAGGCAAAACCAACTACAAAACCCAATGTCTAAATTTATGAACAAACTGAGAGGTTGATTACAAGCCAGTGGGAAGTTGAGGAGAGAGGTAGATGAGTCAGTGCCTTGCTCAGAGGTTGAACAGTATCTCTGCCATTCACAAGTGTTCCTTCCTCTTTCCTCTACTCACTTGAAAATTTCAATCCATGCTTTGAAGGAACAGTGTCACCACTGACTTCATATCCATCATGCAGTAGAAGCAGTAAATATTTACTGAGGCTGTCAAGCCACACTCGACAGCTGAGATGAAAGTGTTAGTGTATCCAAAGACGAAGAAGAAAAAAGAAGAGGATGCCACAAACCAAAGTAAAAGAAATGCATATTTTCAGATTTTACAGCAGTCATGGTGCTGGTGTACATACAGTGGATACTAACCTAGTCTCATCTGAAAATATCTGTCAAATCAATATCAATCCGACAATGAAAAGCAGAAATTTAATTACCGTATCTAAAATGATTTTCCCTTTAGCTCAATGATGAGTTTCACGTCCTGACAAAGCTTAGCCTACTTATGGTGATATTGTAAAGTACATTCATTAAACTTGGCTTATTGTGCTTTTCTATGATCAAAATGAACAGTTGGTCTTCTGCTGGAGTTGCAGACCATGTCCTATTGACGTCAGCTGATAAAAATATTACTACCCCCAGCATAAGGAAAGCTTAGAGACACTTCCTGCTCTCACTGTTTCATGCAAACCACAAATCCTCCTCTTCTTCCAGTGTTTTCTCTTTACAGCAACCAAAATAAGGCTTATTGGATTCCACAGAAAAGAATTAAGAGATTTTTCAAAGCATTTGGATTGAAACCACCCATGGCTATGGTTGAAAATGAGCACGAGTGCATTTTGAGATTATATTAAATGTTTCACCTTGGAGACTTTGGCCGAACAGGCAGTGAAGACACAAGATGCACAGAACTCATGGCATCACAATACAGTATAACAGACATGTTGTCCAAAAGTAGAACAAAAGGCGATCGAGTAAAAATATCAACATCATCAATATCTTTATGTGATCTGTTTTGTGACACTCAAATATACGTCTTCTCCACTCACATGAACGCTTCACCTACAGAGAACTTTTTACCCTTCTTATAAATCACTATAAGTGCCTTTACTTTCAGCTAGTCAAACACTGACAGGCACCATCCATCATCAGATGTGCATATAGAGAGTTGAATGAAGGTGAGGACTATAGACAGCTCTCTGAATCCATCTGTTTTTTCTATTAAAGAAGCTGGGAGATCATATTGACTCAGAAAAACACCAGTTCTCTGATCTGTAGTAGGCAAAGTAACAGGGCACTTTATAGCTAATATAGCTAGTACAATTTATGGCCGGTAACTTGGAAGAGGTATGTGAAAGAACTACATACTGTAAAGATGTTTTTTTTAATTTATAGTTTATTTTTGTAAGAACAAGCATGTTACATGAACCATGCCACACACTACAGCATTTATAGCAATGCTGATCCCTATATGGGCTGGCAAATAAAAATCAATAATGCAATATTTTTATGCATGCATGCATTTTTTTTGCATATATTGTATAAACAAACAATAAGTTTAAATTAAATCTAAGTTTGCTGTTGCAACCTTGGTCACCTTTTATCAAATGAGAATCTAAAATAAGGCCAAGATATTTTGACTGTGAAACCTGTTCTATGGATTGTCTGTTAATCTTCAAGTGTAACTCATTAGCTTCTTTTGAGGATTAAACCCTGGAAGAAAAGAAAGCTGGCATAGTTTTTTAAATGCTGAGTGTGATTTAAGAGTTTTCAAACCAAATAATACTGCTATGGACTGTAAATGCTGTGACAGTTCAGAGGAGATAGATACTGTAAGAGGGTTTTTTTTCTCTGTTTTAGCTCATCGCAAACGTGTTTGATGTGGTTGAGGTTAGGGCTCTGTTCTTCAAGTTCTTCCACTCAAAACTTCTCCAACCATGCCTTTGTGGACTTTGCTCCATGCACTGGGGTACAATAATGCTAGAACAGAAAAGGGCCTTCCCCAAACTGTTCCCAAAACTTGGAAGAATAGAATTTTCCAAAAAGTGTTTTGGTAAGCCAACGCGTGAAGATTTCCTTTCACTGGAACTAAGGTGCTTTACACTACTCCATCCGATGCTTTGCATTGTGCTTGATGATTTGGCTTACATGTGGCCACTCAGCCACGAAAATCCATGCTACGAAGCTCCTGGTGCACAGTTTTTGTGCTGATGTTAATGCCAGAGAAGGTTTGGAACTTTAGCACTCAGTGACTCTGTAACTTTACATGGTCTGCCACTTCACTGTTGAGTTGCTGGGGTTCCTAAATCAGAATCAGAATACTTTATTAATTCCAGTTTATTAATCCCAAACACTTGCACTTTACAATAATACCGCTTGTTGATCGTGGAATATCTAGGGAGGGAAGAAATTTCACCAACTGACTTGTTGCTGTAACAGTACCATGCTCAAATTCAATGAGCTTTTTGTAAAGGAAGAATGCATGGCTAGATGCTAATTTTTTTTACACCAGTGGCAATAGGATAGCCTGAGTAGCCATATACTTTTTCCATATATTGTGTCACCATATCATCTGCATACATCTGAAAACCTGTCAAGGGGGCCTGTAGGCCAGTACCAGAACTGGATTTAAGAGCGGGATGAAGTGCGGAGGCAGAATAGCGGAACTAAAGGAGCTTTTATTTACCAATGGCACAGTGAAAACAAGGAGGGACTACAACCTAGAATCTTAGCGTGGCATGATATATAATATAATGCTTGGTGGGGTGATGAGGTGCTCGCGGAGCGCACTAGAGGGAGAGAGAGAGAAGAAGTTTTAGTGGGTGCACGGGTTGGGCCAGAGGTAATGATGGATGCTGAGATGGGGTAGTTTACTTGGGTAGGAGGAGGCCGTGGCTCGGAAGGGGAGGCAGAGGTCCGAGTGGGTGGCAGCAGAGTGTTTGGAGATCCGACATGAGCTTTCCAGGTCCCTTCGTGGGGGGTGGTGATGGCAGGAGCGCAGGCTGCTAGTGCGGTTGGTGATTCTCCTTGGCATTTGGCTGAGAACCCTGAGAGGGTTAGTGTCCAGAATCCAAAAGGTGGACCTTAGTGGTGATGTCGTGGCGTAGCGGGCTGGTGGGGCTAGGAGAGAAGATGACAAGGTAAGCGTACAAGAACTCGGATCTTGAGCTAGAGTTAGAGCCTGTTACCAACTTAGGTGGGTTGACGAACTGGCGGCGAGGCGGCAGTGAAGCTGGTCATAAATACCCTCCACTGATTGCCCAGAATAACCCCAGGTGCGCTGCCCGGGTGAGAGGATGGTAGGCCCGCCCCAAGGTGGATACAGGAGGCAGGGATCCACACCGACCACACCCAGCTGCCCACAGGAACCATGACACTTATTTGGCCAGGTTCCTGTGGGCATATGACAAATGGGGTTTATAGGAGGGAGAGAATACATTGATTTTAGGCAGTATGAGGTCAGTTTCTCTCTCTTGAGATAACTATATAAACTTTTCTGTTGTTAACTTACAATTATATTTTAAAGACTTGCAAAATTTTATTTAGTACTTAATTATTATTTAATTCTTATCTCCTGGAATGAAAAGAGCTCATGTCTGTAGAGGCAGGAGTTGTAGCTCTTCTTGAGTGTGACTTTGTCTCCAGCAATGAAGGTGAGCGGGGCACAGTGGAAGTCATCTACTAAAAGATATAGGCCAAGTAAGAATTCTTTCACCAGTAGTTATTTTAAGTTTTGGTTCGTCATCTTTAAGTTGAAGATTCCAGAAAATTAGTCACATCCTGTCTCAGAGTGAAGCTTAAAAACTAGTTCATGCATTTATTAATTCTAGGTTTGACTACTGTAATTCATTGCTCACTGAGTGTTCTAAAATCTCCCTAAAAAGCCTTCAAATGATCCAAAATACTGCACAGATAGTACTAACAGGAACTAAAAAGAGAGATCATTCCTCTATATTGGCTTTTCTTTACTGGCTCCTTGATAAATTAAGACTTGAATGTCTAATCCTTCTCATATACAAAGTCTTGACTAATCAAGCAACAGCCTATCTTAAAGGCCTCATAGTACCTTTATTTTCCCAACAGACCACTCCTCTCTCAGAGTGTCTAAAAGTAGAAGGTGAGGCAGAGCCTTCAGCTATCAGGCCCCTCTCCTGTGGAACCAGCTCACAGGTTGTATTCAGGAGACAGACACCCTTTCTACATAAAGGGCTGGATCAGGTGACTCTGAACCATTCCCTAGTAGTGCTGTAATAAGCATAGGTTGCTGGGGGACTTCCCATGATGCACTGAGCATTTCTTCTCTTCTCTTTTTTCTTAAACTGAGTTTTTCATCAGGTTTGGTTAAATTAATCTGCACTGTTCTTATGCTGAAATAACCCAC
>VUQH01044296.1:0-13732 GCA_015106775.1 Etroplus canarensis | reverse complement strand
CTGTGCTCTCCTGAAGTCAACAACCATCTCTTTAGTCTTGCTGACGTTCAGAGACAGGTTGTTGGATCTACACCAGGCAGTAAGCCGCTGCACCTCCTCTCTGTAAGCTGACTCATCATTCTTCCTGATGAGACCCATCACGGTCGTGTCATCAGCGAACTTGATGATGTGGTTTGAGTTGTGCATTGCTGCACAGTCACGAGTCAGCAAGGTGAACAGCAGTGGACTGAGCACTGAGCCCTGAGGGGCTCCAGTGTTCAGTGTGGTGGTGCTGGAGATGCTGTTCCCGATCCGGACTGACTGGGGTCTCCCAGTCAGGAAATCCAGGATCCAGTTACAGAGAGAGGTGTTCAGGCCCAGCAGGCTCAGCTTCTCAGTGAGCTGCTGAGGGATTATTGTATTGAATGCTGAACTGAAGTCGATAAACAGCATTCGGCCATAGGTGTCTTTACAGTCCAGGTGTGTGCTCTTTGCTCACAGACTGCGGGTTTCTCTGTGGTTCCTAGAGTCTCTTGGTCCAGATTGGGGGACAGAGCTTTTATTTTTCTAGCTCCTGTCCTGTGGAATCAGCTTCCATCCTCGATTCAAAATGCTGACAGCCTCTCTGTTTTTAAGACCAGGCTTAAAACCTGCCTTTTGATTAGAACTTTTATGTAACTCACCAAAACTACTTGTTTTAATCTGCTTGTTGTCTTTTACATATTTTAAACCCTTCCTCTTATGTGCTTTTTATTTTGCTGGTTTTATTACCATGTTATTATTATATTATTATGTATAAATGTGTCTGTATATGTATGTATATTTTCTTTTCTCTAAATATTATATTTAATTATGTCCTTTAATTGCTCTATTAAGCACTCTGAGAGGCATATCTCTCAAAAAGTGCAATAAAAATAAAGATTCATTGAGAGTGATTGATTTTTCCGTTTTGAGATCTGATGTATTCAAAGGGTTCCTTTAATTTTTCTTTTTTTTTCTTTTTTTTTTGAACAGAGCAATGTATATAAGTCACCCAGCAAATATAAATGTTAATTTTCACTGCAAGCCAGCAGGAAAAGCTCAAATTAGAAAAATAAATAATAATTTTTAAGAAATGCTGCTTAGTGATGCTTTATTTGAATTTATCAAACCAAAAGGGAACACAACAGAGTCTTACCGCATCCAACAGTATTTCTAGTTCAGAAATCCATGTGTTTAGATAGACAAGAAATATAAAAGAGATTAACCAGGCAAAAGAAATAAGACAGCACATACACTGGAATCACATATCGAACACCCTATACTATGTTTTAAGAAGTGATGTAAATGAAGCTTTATATTTCATCAAACTAATGTCTCATATGGCTCATATAACTCAAAAATCCCTGTTTGAACATTTCTTATCACACTGAATAGTAGTAATAATAACAATAATAATAATAATATAAAATAAAGCAGAACTAAATTCTGGCATAACTACAAAGTGTAAAAAAGTCTTTTTTCTCACATCATTGAATCAAAACTGCGTTTTATTCATGGACATCACGTCAGCTTTAGTTCAAAGCAAATGAGAGAAAATCAGCAGGGTTCTGCCTTTTATTTTTACCTCATCACATTAACACTTGAATAGGCATGGTGAACATTTGCCACATAGCCACTGTGAAAAAAGCATGCAGGTTTTGTAGGTAGTGCTGCACCCATCTTGCCGAGCGTCCCTGGGGCAGAGGTGTGTGTCCGTTAAATGGGACAAGAGAGAAAAATCCCCAAATTCTCTCTGTGAATGGCACTCGGTAATTAATCTCCAGCAGGGGTTTGCCCTCCTCTCTGACATATGAGTGACATACAGCCTTTGTGTGTATATGTGTGTGTATGAGAGGTGTTTGACTGCCTCTCCCCCAGGCCTGCTCCATCATGTCCACTTCTTCTTTTGATGTTCCTGCTTTCTTTTTCTTTTACTTTCCTCTCTTCTTCCTCTTTTCTCTTTACAGCCTGCTGCACTCTGTGCTCCTTAGTATCCCTTTCTTCTTCTTCTTCTTTTGTCTTTTTCACTGTAAAATGAATCATATAGTGAATCTGTGCATGACAAGTCAGAGCCAGCAGTAAGCTGATATGTATAGCTGAAGTACATTCAACATTTTTTTTTGCTCAGGGGCCCCTTTTTATTCTTTTTTAGGCAAATTGTTCCATTTACAGCAGTGTTAAAGTCTTTGGACTTGAATGCTGTTTATGATCATTATATTTATTAGTAAAATAAATAAAATACCAATGCAGCATTGTACTAGCAGCAGAAGTGTAGTGTTGATCCCTCTTACTGATTGTCATAGCCAGTCCCCTCCAAACCTATTGGAACAGCAAGACCATTTAGCTTGTTTCTGCTGTGCACAGAAAGATGAACATGAGAAGAGACATCAGAATTTGAGGTGTTATTCCCTCATGTTTACATCTAGATATGTAAAACAACATAGAACATAAAACATTGTAAGCATTGAAATGGAATGTTTTCAACTAAATTAAAGTAAAAAAAATAATATTTGGTTGCCAATCCCTTACTTACAAAAACTACATCAGCCCATAGTCTCCAACAGATTTTATGTTTCTTCATTGTTTATGCCTATTTAGCAGGGTTTCTCCCATCAGCCATTTCATAGGAAGGTGCAATGCATGTTCACTTGGGTTAGTTGGGCTGGGAAATCTGTATTCATTCTGCTACCGCCATCATGAGTTATATCATCAATAAAAATGTGAGCCTGTTTGAGAAACAGTCATGCAAACCCAAGCCATGACACAACCTCCACCATGCTTCACAGGTGAGAACAACAGCACGAAAATGAACAAGAGTAGGCCACATTGTTCCACATAGTTTTTGACACTGGCCTTTGTAGACAGTGGCAACAGAGATGTGGGTTTGCTAAGTCGTAGCATCAATACTTTTCTTAATACCCACCACTAATGCCTTTTATGAGGTAAGAGAAAGACCTATTGAATCCACATTCAAAGGTGGAAGGTGTTGGGGTAAAAATACTTTCAAGTAAGAGCGCTAAGTTTGAAACCCTGTTTCAGTCGGACCCACTAGAGTAAAAAGGAACTTTTTTCAGTTCACAAAAATTTATTTTAAGACACATTTCACAGGTAAGTAATTTAAGGTTTCAGAATCAGAGTCAAGTTTACTTCAAACACAAACTGGGACAATACAAATAAATAGTAGGCAGCAAAACACACAGCGGAGAATTACTGGAGGAGAAGGCAAGAATGAGAGTGAGCTCACAGTTACTAAACAGAGCTTAGACCAGAGCCTAATGTTACTACTGAGACAGCTGAACTGATCTGGTGATGGTGGAGAGGAGAAGCTCCTTAAGTAAGTGAATGAGAAAACGAGAAACAGATGCCTAACAAGCACACTGCTTCAGCTGACGGCTACACCTTCAGGGACCCCCAGTCTGTCGCACATACCAGTGAGAGATAGAGGGAGACAGCAATAGAGTAAAAGAGAAAGAGAGAAAGAGAGGTAGATAGATAGAGAGAAAACTGCACTGGGGGTGAGGAGACCATAACATCTTTTCAATTTTCTTGGTTGCCAAAGGGTTGTCAACAGCCTTTTTGAAAATTTCAGACATTCTACATGTACTGTACTTGTCAGCAAGAAGTTGCCTAAAATAAACTGTTGTTTTAATCCTCATTCAACAATCCAAAATGTGAAGTCAGACTTAAACTGGTTTAAGGGGGGAAAAAATGTAGGGCTGGGTTGCTTGTGGGCTTTTGTGCCTTGGTTACATGTTACTATTTCTACCAATATAGCAGCCATGTTAAAATCTTGTATACTTGCTATCAACATCTATATCAGCATGGGTTGTTCATATAATTTTTTTTAACAAATAACCTAGAGGTACATTTAATGTGAGCTGAAATTCACAGTCATCTAAACTTTAGACACCAGCACAAAATTATCCAGAAAGTAACTTCCTTACCTCAAAATCAGTTTTGACTTTGAGAATTTCTGCAGAGGTAAAGTAAGTCTGCACTCCTTCCACAGACAGTGAGAATCCTGCTGAGCATGTGCAAAGTGTAATCACTCTAGCTTGTTTCTTATTTGAGGAATTAAATATATTTGTTAAGGTTAGACCACAGGATTTCACAGCAGACACCAGAAAAGGTTTAAAACATTAATTGCAGAATGTGCAGCTACAGGTAAGTTTGGTAACTTTGAGGCAAAAATGTCCATGGGTCCAAAGAGCAGGCAAAAGTTAAGCGCAGTTCCCAGACACTGGCAGAGTAGGCAGGCAAGTGAGGAGAGCGTCCAAACAGGGGCACCAGAAAGAAACTGCAGGCAGAGGAGAGAGGATTAAACAAGAGGCAGGCAAATAGGGAACAAGCTTTAAAGCATCAGGCAGCCTAGAAATCTAAATGTCAGTACTACTCTAGGTGAATCTGGTGAGGAATGGAGAGCAGGACCAGGGCTTTATGCAGAGTGCCCTTGCTGAAACAACCATCTAAGATACTGTAAGAGGGGCTTGTTTCCCCATCTCGTATCAAACCAGGGGAAGAGGTGAAAATATTTATATTATTTATCAGCTCAAATAAAATATACTGTGATGTAAGAACGTAAAACATTTACTCTGAAATATGGCAAAATGACCCAACGTAATAGTATACAGTAGTGCAACATGCAGACCAAAACTACGAATTATTGAGCATAGGGTTGAGGTTTTCATTGGTTTGTTTGTTTGCTTTGTTGGTGACGTATTCACTATATTCGACCTTGCTTTGTGTCCATTATTTTTAAAATTTGTGAAACAGGAATGTTTTTCTCTGCATTTTTGATGATATCCTTGGGATCTCTTTCCATAACAGATGACCTAATACTTTGACGTTCTGTTTGTAGTCGGTGCATTTCAGTGTAATCAGCACTAAATGCAGTTTGTGTCACTGAGATTCAACATGTTGAATGATGCAGCATGTCAGACCCGGCAGCAACCTTGACTTCAGTTCCTTGCTTTCATATTTACCAGATCTACATTTGTGTTTACAGAGCTGCCAGGGAAACTGTACACAGAAATATACACATCAACACAGACACATTTGCATCCGTATATATTACTGTGAATGAAGAAATGTGTAGAACTCTGCTGTAAAGAAGAAAACATGTGTATCTCATCCTATTTTTACAGTTCCATTATGCATTATTATAAGGGATGCTTTGTATGCACTAATAAATTGGACGAACTTGACTGAATGTTTCACAAAGTCCAAAACTAAAGCTAGGTCCTGTGTGTTTTAAGTTTATTTTAATCTGTGACTCTAAGTACAGCCTCTTTTTGTAATTTCAGTTATCTTTTTCACATAAGGTTTCATTTTTTGTTTTGTTTTAGTATAACTAATAACCCTGGCTTGAACTATTATTTATAGTATATTTTGTCTTTTTTTTCTCCAGTTTGGTTAAAGTCACTAAAAAGTTGCCCGAAGTCCAAAAACAGTCCCATATTCCCACTGTGCTTATACAAGGACAAGGACAGTTTACATTTTGTCAGTCTTGAAGCCTCTTCAGGCAGATAAAACAGACACAGGGGGTCTTGATAATTGGCCCAATCTGACAGATTGTGGATGGGAAACGATTTTTTTTTACGGGTGTGCATTGTTCACTCTGTGGAATAAAATTGCAGACTGTGCAGTGTTTACAAAACACAATCAACAAAGTGCCTTTCATTTGACTTTGTAAAAGTTCATTTGTACATTTCTTAAACAGTGTGTGTTTTCAGGTCTGAATAGTGCAACTGACAAAAAGAAGGATCTGCAACATGCATCCTTTAAAATAGGCTGCCTCATTAACTAAACGTTCAATGCAGATTACTTTACAGTATTGTGTGCTTTGTTTTTTACGTGTGAGTCGAGTCACCAATGTTAAAACTGGAAAACTTTGCATCAAAGCAAATTAATGAATGAATAAAAGTGCAATGATATTTGTATTTGAAGTAAAGTGAAGTGAAGTGGTGGGGGGGGCATGAATTGGTATTGATACAATTAGACTGCATATACTGTACATCTAACCCAGAGATTAACACAAGGTGCCCATAAGACGCAAATAACCACAAGCAATTTTTGTGTCTTTATTGGATGCACAAATTCAACAATCATAATGCTGGTGGGAAAGAAAATACAGCATGTTGGTTAAATAGCTGTAAAAAAAAAGAATAGAGCCATCTTTAGCAGTATAACCTCAAACCAGTCTTTGGGAGCAGCCAGTCAGACAAAGCACTTAAGTTCTGGTCTTCCTATAAAACTGCTTCAGCTTTACATTATTTAGCGCAGCTTATTTCATGTCTCGCTTGATCTCAGAAGTGAAGCAGAGTTGGGTCTGGTTATTACTTACATGGGAGACCCAGTAGAAATTCCATGTGCTATAAGCTTCTGGGTCAGCTGTGGCTCAGGAGGTAGAGCAGGTTGTCTTCCAACAAGAAGTTTGGTGATTTGATCTCTGGTCTCTTCACTCTACATGCCTAAATGTTCTTGGGCAACCCCAGATTGCTCCTGGTTCATCCACCGATGTGTGAATGTGTGTGTGATAGGTAAATCCACTTAAAGGCATAGACTAAAAGTGCTGTGTGAATGGGTGAATGATGCTTGTAGTAAAAAAAGTGCTTTGAGTGCTCAGTCAGAGTAGAAAAGCACTATAGTCCATTCACCATCTTGTGTGTATACACTACAGACAGCTATAATAAAAAGCAAGTTCAGCATACCCAGGATTCCTTTCCATTATCTGGCTTCACTTAACCTAACACTGGTGACCAGGGCAAGCGGTCACACGAAGCAGGTTATTAACTTGATCAGTCAACCCAGGGTTTATCAGTCCAGCTACGAATCACATGAAAGGGGGTGGCATCAGCAGCATATGACCAATCGGAGATTTAACAAGTCTACTGGCAGCAGAGTGACAGATTTAATAAAGGAAGATAAAAATGAGATATGAGAAAAATATAAAGAGGTTAAATATTATAATACAGGCTAAATCCAACACAGCTGCTGCAGATAAAACAGCAGTATTAGTGTCTGTAGTGAGAACAGCACTGTACAGTAGTATAGTGTTAAAAGCACTGTCTGAATGTGTGCACTACAAGCATTGGAAAAGCTCTACGAGGTTAATAAAGTTTTTCCTACTTGAAGCTTATAATGAAAGTCAACAACTGTGTAAGTTAACAGAATAGCACAGCTCTGTCATTAAGACACCAGTTAATCTGATAAATTACGATCGTTATTCCACAAATTAACGTCAGATGTGCATAAAACAGTTGTAGTTCTTGTTCTTTCAGCTGCAGTCCCAGTGCTGTTTAATGATTTGGGAACAAATTACGTGCAAACATGAAAAATAAAATTCAAATGTCAGTTTAGTCTAAGTGCAAATGTGGTTTCGACTACGAATCAGAAAAGTAAAAATAGGATTAAATATTAAGGCTCTGCAAGGGACATGGGAGGAGTTCTTATAGAACAACTGAACTTTTGTAAAGTTGTTTGCAGTCAGTGGGGGAAAAATCAATTCAAGAGAGAAAAGAACCAAGTTTCTCCAAGAACCTATATTTATTGCTGATGCTCAAAGACTTGAAATGCTATTAAGAAAACTTTAGACCCTCCTAATCTGCACACACAGGTCCAAGGAATGTTCTGGGATTGGTGACGCTATTTTCTGGAGGACCGATTGATCAGTAGGCTATAATCTCAGTGGGGCAGGTTAGGTCTGCAGCATACATTACTGTGGTGATCAGGAATATGACCCCAAAAGCACCCTTTTTTCAAGCTTTTTTCTTTTTTTCTTTTTTTTTTTTAGAGCCGGTCTTCCTATGGCCAAAATATGATTTCACTGCATGACCCAAAGTTAAATATTTTGGCCCTCTGAATATGTTTTTTACTCAGAGCACCTGCTGCTTTAGAGGTCTCTGCACAGCCCTGGTGGCGACAGACCCCGATAAAAAATGAACCCCTAAGTTATCTGGATGTGCAAACCCTGATTTGTAGTACAGACCTCCTGTTACCCCTCCAAAGCAAACAGGCATTATTTGAAATCATTTCTGTGTGTGATCAAAAATGACTATGCAAAGACAGATCAGAGTTTCAAAAACATATTTATTATTTGGTTGCATATCCCCTGCTCACAATAACTGTGTCAAGCCTGAAACCCATAGACTCCACCAGGTTTCTTGTTTCTCCATTCTTCAGCAAAAACAAATTGATTGGCCTTGCTGTTCCAATATTTTTGGAGGGGCCTGTGACAAATAAGGTTGCCAAACTCAAAACAGTGATCTAAAAGATGACATAGAGCTCTGTGGATCTACAAATTTGATCAATAATTCTCTCTGGATTCTTCATTAAAAGTGACTTTTTTCAAATACACTTGAGCCATGACTAATGAATCCATTACTAATTGTTTGGCTGCATCCTGCTATTTTGAGGCCCAGATTTCTTCTTGAAAATGAGCGTTGCCACTACACTTGGACAAAACTACACTGAGTCTGGAAGACAAGTAACACGCTCAGTCATTCAACATACACACTTGAGCTACATAAACTGTAATGCTACACCGAGGTAAATGGGTTTCACAGCGCACTGCTGACAATTTATACTCCACTAAAGCCCTAAAAGCATATTTCTTAGTTGTTTTTTAGAGTCCTCAAGCGGCCAACAGCAGGATACGCTCACAGTAACATGACGGGAAAGGCTGTCCACTGGAGACTCATTTCTGTCCTCCAGAGAATGAATAACTCTCTTTAGACATCCATCCATCTATAATCATGTTTAGTAGAGCCTGAGACATGTCCACAATCCTTTTCCACAACATAAATCTGCTTTTACAGCTGGAATACCCATTCATGTCTCTGTATGATTTTAACAATATGCAGCTTGTTGCAAAAAAGTAAATCCTTCAACAGCAAGTAAAAAAAAAATCTCTGTGGTTTATACTAAAACTTCAAGGCCTTTTGAAGTTGTGTAGCTCGGTGTACCCATGTGGATACAAACTGAAAAAGGAGAAGGTGTGCATGTAGGTGATGACTGCTATTCAAAATCAGAAGCACTGCTTGTTGTGTGAGACATCTTAAAGACAAACATAAAGTCTGAGCGCAAGTCAGTGTCCCAAGGACACTCAAAGTCATGAAGGCATAGCATGGTTTTTTTAAAAATGAGAAAAATAAAACTTAAATGTTGTGATTTATATAGTGAAGACTTTCTTTTTGTCTCTCTAAAGAAAAGATGACCCAATGATGGGACCGTGTAAGGAGACTGAGGTCCCCACAACATGAGTAATACCTAGATCAGGCAAACACAAACGAGTGTAATGGTAACATGAAATGACAGCAGCTGCCTCATAAAGACCACAAGGACAAACCAAGGTAATGAAACTCACCGAAGGTGTGTTGACAATCTTTCTGATTCAAGCTTACTCTTCCCCTCGGTTTTGTGACTGTTGTCTCTTTCTTTTGTTTCTTCTGCATGTCTGTCAGCTCAGCAGGTGCTGTGCTGCAGTGGCAGTCTGCTCCGGCGTGAAGATGGGTAGTTTTGTCCTGTAGCTCGACACCTGGGAGGCTGATTCAAACCATTGGAAGTTCAAACACGCAAGACAGAATGCCCCCCGAGTCACCAGGACAAACACAAAGAAGCTGCAAAGACAAACCTTTCTCAACTTTCCTTTCTCTTTCTCTCTCTCTCCCTCTGCTGACTTTCAAGGCCAGAGGTGTCTCTGCGGTCCACGCAATCCTATTGTGCTGCTTCTGCTCACTTTCCTTTTTCTATTTCATCCCCTCCTTCCTTTAAAAGTGAGGTTCCTGTTTTTGTTGTTCCACCTGCTAGTGCCCAGGTACCTGCATATGCACTGTCTCCTGCCGGTCAAATATAAGTACGCACATGTAAAGCAATGATGAACTGGCTGCTTAGTATTTATTCGTGTGTGCGTGCATGTGTGTGTGCATGCGTTGTTTGTTTTCTGCACCAGATCAGCGGCTTTGAAGAGCATTCATCTATCATTGTCAGTGGGCTGCTGGCCTCCTCACTGACTGATACACAATCACACACACACACACACACACTGTTCACAGGTAAAAGCGTGCAAACACCTTGAATGTGCTGACTCATGGCATCACAGTGTGCTGACAGACTGATTTGACAGAATGTCCCAGTGAGACCTTATTTAATACAAGCCAAGTAAATTTGTTTGTATGTATAGCCCAATATTACATTTCAAGCTTGAAAGAGCATCACAAGTCTTAAAAGATATTTTTAAAAAGTCACTAGGGATTAAAACAGACATATAAACAATAAATTCAATTCGTTCTTTAACTTGAAGTAATCTTTTTTTGCGGTTTAACTTCATCAGTCTCTCATATCAATGTCTTTTAAGGTCCCACCACAGCATTTTAATCTGGTGGAGGTCTGAACTTTAGGCCATTGCAACTCCTTGTTTCTTTTCTTTTTCAGCCATTCTGTTGTAGATTTGATTGCGCGCTTGGGATCATTGTCCTGCTGCATAACTCGATATGGGCCAAGCTGTATCTGTTGGACAAATTATATTTGACTCTAGAATACTTTGGTTTGCAGAGGAATTCTTGGTCAACTCAGTGACTGCAAGGTGTCCAGGTTCTGTGGCTGCAGGATGACCCAAATCATTAGACCTTCTACCACTGTGACTGACAGCTAGTATGAGGTGTTTGTGTTTATGTGCTGTGTTTGGTTTTCACCTAATGCCATGTTGTGCATTATGGCCAAATACTCTTTACTTTGGTCTCGTCTTTCCTAAGGACACTGTTCCAGAAATCTTGTGGCTTGTGGTCTGCCAGTCAGGTAGTCAATAACCCAGACCACAAGGGAGGCATCCACTTTTTGCAACTTTGCAAACCTAAGCTGCCATGTTCTTTCAAAAGGGAAGATCTTTTCCTGTCGTCCCTTCCAAACAATCAAAATCAGGATCAGGATCAGAGCTAAACACTTTATACAACATGTACAAGATTTGGCAATAGAAAGAAACCAGCCAAGGAGTCACAGGGAGGAATTAAAGAGTTTGATGTCCACAGGTAGGAATGATTTCCTGCGGTGTTCTGTGGAGAATCTTGGTGGAATGAGTCTGCTGCTGAACGTGCTCCTGTGTCTGTCCAGCACGTCATAGAGATGGTGTGAAGGATTGCCCAATATTGTCCTTTACTTAGACACCATCCTCCAGAGAGTCAAACTCCACACCCACGATGTTGCTGGCCTTGTGGATCAGTTTGTTGGGCCTGTTGTTGTCTGCTGCTCTCAGTCTGCTGTCCCAGCACACTACATCATGGAGAATGGCATTGGCTACTACAGACTCATAAAACATCCTGAGCATCGTCCGGCAGATATTGAAGGACCTAAGTTGTCTCAGGAATTAGGTTCTGGCCCTTCTTATAGCTGGCTTCTCTGTATTTCTCATGTCCACAACCAGTGATGCTAAGCTGCAGGTGGTTCTGTTCACACCTTGAGATAAAGTTCAGAGTTAGAATACTTTATTAATCCCAGGGGGGAAATTGCAAAGTTGTCCACTACAGTCTGGTACTCTTCTTCATCATCCGTTCTGATACACTCCACTATAGAATCATCAGAAATCTTTTGAAGGTGGCAAGTCTCTGAGCAGTAGCTAAACTCTTCGGTGCTTTAAGCTTTTTTGTTTGTTTTCATATTATTTGCATAAAAAGAGTATTTTGTTCATTCTGTCAATAATAACTGAGTAACCATTGCCCAGTAGCACAGATAAGGATATGGAACTGGTAGTGAGAGCCATTAGATGCTTCTGTCTTTCGCTTCTTTTCTCCAGTGGAATGATGAGGAGTCTGGTGGAGCTTGACAGTCCGCAGATTTATGACCCTTTCAGGGAGTCACTGTGTGAGTACCTGTGTTGTATTAGAGCAGCTCTCCAGCTTTTCTACTCAACTTCATTCGAACCCAAGAGACAGATACAAGCTACTTTTGAAAAGAAAACATCACATGGCAACAAAACTGTAGAGGGCAAGAGAAAAGAATAGAAAAGTTTTCACAGATCCTTGAAAGTATTACCCAAAGGCCCACACTTTGACCCACCATTTAAAGGCAGAATTTCCCAGACAGAATCTTTCACAATTAAACACAAACTAAACACTTAGTCTTAGTCTAAGTATTTTAGTCCAAAAAGATTTGATTAAGATGAGGAGACTAAATAGTACTTGTGTGTCTGCAGGCTGTTCATCAGTATACTACACATTAGTACCGCAGATCAGGTCCAGTTTTGACCAGAATTGTTTGAAATGTGGCAAAAAGAAAGAAAATCAGCATACTGGTAGACTTTTGTCCACTTGTTTATGTAAAAACAAGGCATACATAGTCGTACCAAAGACTGAAAATGGCCACTGTGAAAAAACTGTCATGGCTGACCTTCCTATAGGTGCAGACCTGTCCTCTATCTGTCTCTTCCTCAGTGGATCTACAGCTGAAACCAAAAGTTTACATACACTGTGTAAAAAAGACACATAAATATTTTCTTCTCACTGTCTGAAATTGTCGGCTGAACAGGTATAACCAGTGAAGTGGCTGGTGAGTGTAAATTGATGTGATAGTCTGGTTATTGAATGGGAGGTGTGTCCACATTCAGTTGAAACCAGAAGTTTACATACACTGTGTAAAAAAGACACACAAATATTTTCTTCTCACTGTCTGAAATTAAATCACACTAAATTTCTCCAATAATGAGAGAGAGAATATTTTACAGAGATTTTTATTACTTTCTTTAAAGTAAGAAGTTTACATACATAAAGATTACTGTGGCTTTAAACAATGTGGGAAAACCCAGATGATGATGACATGGCTTTAGAAGCTTCTGATAGGTTAACTGACAACATTTGAGCTAACTGGAGGCACACCTGTGCATGCATTTTAAGGCCACACTCAAACACACTACCTACTTGTTTGACATTATGGGAAAATCAAAAGAAATCAGCCAAGATATCAGGAAGAGGACTGTGGAGCTTCACAAGTCTGGTTCATCCTTGGGTACAATTTCCAGATGCTTGAAGATGCCACGTTCATCTGTTCAAACAATTATCTACAAGTATAAACAACATGGGAATGTCCAGCCATCATACCGCTTAGGAAGGACATGGGTTCTGTGTCCCAGAGATGAACGTATTTTGGTCTGAAACGTGTGAATCAACCCCAGAACCAAAGCTAAAGACCTTGTGAAGATGATGGCTGAAGCTGGTAAGAGTCTGTCATTATCCACAGTCAAATGAGTCCTGTACCAACATGGGCTAAAAGGCCACTCAGCCAGGAAGAAGCCTTTACTCCAAAAGCAACATAAAAAAGCCAGATTACAGTTTGCAAACGCACACAGGGACAAAGACCCTCATTTCTGGAGACATGTCCTATGGTCTGATGAAACTAAAGTGGAACTGTTTGGACCATAATGACCATTGTTACATTTGGAGGAAAAAGGGGGAAGCTTGTAAACCTGAGAACACCATCCCAACTGTGAAGTATGGGGGTGGCAGCATCATGTTGTGGGGCTGTTTTTCTGCAGGAGGAACTGGTGCACTTCATAAAATAGATGGCATCATGAAGAAAGAACATTGTGTGGAAATAGTGAAGCAACATCTCAAGCCATCAGCCAGAAAGTTGAAGCTTGAGCACAAATGGGTCTTCCAAATGGACAATGACCCTAAGCATACCGCCAAAATAGTCACAAAGTGGCTTAAGGATAACAAAGTCAATGTTTTGGAGTGGCTATCACAAA